>UELX01003831.1:0-21040 GCA_900480035.1 Eupelmus urozonus
AAACATGTGATCTGAGGCTTTCTTTTTTGCTGACAAGGTGTGTATACTATTTTTCTGCTCGACGGCGCCGGAAAGCGTCAACTTCATTTCGCGCAGCGGCAGGGAAGTTGGCGCTTTCCGGCTGGAGGGCAGAAAAACAAATTTTATAACCGCAAACTTTTGAATCGTACCCATGCGTCAACCTGAGGATCTTAATTATACTTATTATAAATATGAATAAAATAATTAAATTGCCTGAGGTAAGTCAGTAATTATTTAAAGTAACTAATTTATAACTTAATTACCATCAGAGTTTATTCAATTAAATTTATAGGAGACTAAAAATGATCATCGATTATTTGCTGAATGGCTGTCCAAAATGGAAATTTCAAAAGAAGCTGTTGATTTATTAGAAGGTTTATTTTACAGTATTTATTATATTTTTATTAAGTAAAATAGTTTTAACGAATATTGATTATGTTGTGTTACAGATTAAATTATACACCAACATTCATTATGAATACAATAGTATGTTTCAGTTGTACGCATCATTTTAAAAGTTTAATAGATTTTAAAAGTCATTTTTTTACTGCTTATGCAAACATCATGAAATTAAGTTTGAAAGACACAAAATTTTATTGTAAACAAACTAATTGTTATCGAAGTTTTAAGACATTCCGAAGTTTTATAAAACAGATTGAAGATTTTCATGTGAAAAGGTATATTTCATTATCATCCTTAAAAATTGAAAGTACGAGAAAAGAGATTGAACAAAATTCTGAAAACTGTAATATAGATTTATCGGTTAGTGCAGCTGTAATGATAGCGTCTCTCAGAACAACTTCAAACTTTACAGGAGAAAATATTAAAAGGGTCATATCTGCTATAGAACCATTAATTAATGATATATCTAAATATTTTAAATTTGAAATAGAGAAAAATTTTCAACGTAGAAACGAATGTTTTTTAACTGATAACGAGCTTTTAAACAAATTTAACTTAAAAAATCTATTCAAAGATATGCAAACTATGAAAGGACAAATCAATTGTTTAAAGAAAATTTTTCAGTATGTTGAACCTGTTGAAACTCCTTTAGATTACAGATTTGATAAAAGGCTTGGAACAAAAACACAACGATGGAATGTACAAAGAGTATTAGAGACTTTTCAATATATTCCAATTATTGAAACGCTTAAATTATTAGTATCTCATAAAAGTATTAGGGAGCACATAAACTCAGAGAAACCTTCACCAAATGATTGGCTGAATAGTTTCAGAGACGGTATTACATTTAAAAACAATAAGTTTTTTCAAAAATACCTAAATACCTTAAGGATACAATTGTATTATGACGATTTTTTAATTAACAATCCTCTCGGATCCAAAACTCATGAGCATAAATTGGGAGCATTTTACTTTGTTATACAAAACTTACCAAATTATCTAAATTCTTTTGTTGGAGGTTTACATGTTTTAACGCTATGTTATACGTCAGATATAGAAAAATACGGTATGAAAAACATATTAAAACCATTTTTAAATGATCTTGAAAGACTTGAGAGCGATACAGGTGTCGAAATCATGTGTAATGATGAACCGTGGATTCTGCGTGCTTCATTAGCAGCTGTATGCGCAGATGGACTCGCTGCACATCAATTACTTGGTTTTCTTAGTCCATCTGCTTTACATTTTTGCCGTTTATGTATGATTACTCGAAAGGAGCACAAAGAAAATGAAAATTTTATTTCAATTTTGAGAACAGAAAGCTTACACAAAATACAAATTAAAAATATAATAAGTAAAAAGACTCAGAAAGATATCAAAAATGCACAAAAAGAGTCCGGAGTAAAAGAAGACAGTGCGCTCCACGCATCAAAGTATTTTCATTGTACAAATAATTATGTTTTTGACCCTATGCACGATATTTTTGAAGGTTTAGCACCCTTTGAGATTAAATTAGTTTTACATCACTTTGTTACCGATAAAAAGTATAATTTAAACGTAGCTACTGTTAATAATAGAATACATTTATTTAATTATGGTACCACTGATGCAAAAAATAAACCATCTGCTAACTTTACAAATTTAGGAATTTATAATACAAAAGATCACAAATTATCGCAAAGCTCTGCACAAATCCGCTGTTTAATGAGAGTTTTACCATTTATAGTTTCTGATAAAGTTCCTGATAACGATGAATACTTGGAATTAATTTTATTGCTCAATAAAATTACAGAAATTGTTTTTGCACCAAAATTGCGGTCATCAGTGTTACCATATTTACATGAGCTAATAAAAGATCATGATAAATTGTTTAGAAAGTTATTTCCTAGTGAATCAACAATAAATAAGTTACATCATTTGATGCATTATTGTGAGTGTATTCTTCATTCAGGTCCCTTAGCCCAGCTAAATTGTCTTCGTTTCGAAGCAAAACATGCATTTTTTAAAAAACTAGGAAATACATGTTGCAATTATAAAAATCTTCCTAAATCTATGGTTAATTTTTGTCAAATCGATCAATGTAGTACATGGGGTAGAAACGAAGTACCACGAAAAAAATTAAAATATTTAAAAAAGAATCGTGTACAATTAGAAAACACTCTGTATAAAGAGCAACTGAAAGAATTTCTTAATCCCCAGGATTTTATTTATAATGTAGATTCAGTGGAAATATATGGTACACAATATAAAAATGATTTATTTATTGCTATTGATAATGGAATTCATAGAAAGGATGATAATGGAATATTTGGTAAAATTAAAGAAATTATAATTCATGATGACGATGTTTATTTCTGGTGTCAAAACTGGCATGTTGCCTTTTTAAATGAATCACTTAATGCGTACTGTGTATTCGAAAGTGAAGAATTCAGTTTAATTAAATCTGACGATTTATATGACTATAAACCATTTTCACTTTGGTTAGATTTTAAGACGCAATTTTCATACATAGTTTTAAGGCATATTCTTTTATAATCGGATAAAAAAAGTAATGTAAAGTTAATTCATGTACTTCACCTGAAATTTAATATCCAACGTTCTTATTGATGTCGTATAATTTGAAATTACTAACAAGATTTGTCAATAAATAAAAGTTAAATTTAAAAGATTTTAATAAAATTTACAACTAACTAACAGAATATCGAAAATAACAATACACAATTTTTTACAGAAAAAGAAGTGGATGGAGAATCATTCTTAAGTCTTGAAAAAAAAGATTTATTGAACATAAAATTAGGTCCGAGAAAAAGAATATTAAGTTTAATTAATACTTTAAACTCATCTAAAACTATTATTGCTGAAATACCTGTCTTTGAAACGGCGGAATCTAATGATATTTTAACAACTTCGATTTCATCTGAAGAGTCGCAGGATTCAAGTTTACTTGAACTTGAATTTATTTCAGATACAATAATATTTGACATACGTAAAACCCTGATGGATGAAGGAAATCATTCTTTAGTTAAAGTTTTAGATTCAGGAGTTGTAAATAAATTAGAAAGAATAGAGCTAGTGAAAGTTAGTGTTGACGAATTAGTAAAATATCACGGTGATATGTACCCACCATCTCACCTAAAAACTCAATTAGCAAAAGATATTGTTTCAATTTTTCCTAAATTAAAATCTCCCTTTGGTGAAACTGGATATGAACACTTTTTTAGCTCATCTACAAATAGCGGATTTATTCAGGCTCGATTGAAAAATAAGAGAGTAAAATTACCAAAAGAAATCAAAAAAAGAAAAATTATTTTAAAATCTAAAATAAATGTAGACATAAACACTTTTAACGATCAGTTATGCCTGGACGAAGATACATTTCATTCGAAAGTTACGCAACTTAGTTTAATGTTACCAAGTGACGCAAATAAAAAGGACATTTTATTATTACTTCATGAAACACGACCAAACAGACAAAAATTATTATCTCAACTTAGCCTGGATCCTTCAACGACTGTAGATAATATTTTAAACACTTACGCTCGACTAAAAGATTTCGATGGAGAACCGATTCATCGAGAATTCGTTGCATTGTATCCAGAAAACGACACCTTTCCAGAAAAATTTACTCCATCTTTAATTCAAAAGATTCTTATGTATTGCGAAAAAAAACATTCAGAACTTTTTAAATTATTTGAATTTATTGATGATGATAGCTTAAAAGCAATCGTTATTCTACCAGAATTACTTCCAGTTTTGTGCTGCAAGAAAAAGTCCAATAAGATAAATGTAAACGAAACTGATAAAAAAGACCCTGCTCTTAAAACTGAAAAAATATCTACTAACAAAAAAAAGATGAAAATAAAAAAGGAAAATAATGATAAAATTTTTCCAAATAAGTATTTGCTGCATATAACTCATCCCTGTGAAGATGTCGAAATATGTGAAGCCTTAAATGAAAAGAAAAATCTGCAGCCACTACTCATTTTAACAAAGGAGAACCACGATCAAGGGGATCAATTTTTAATAAGAGCTGATTCCCACAGCATTCCTGTTGGAAAAAATCCAATCACAGCATTTGATATTTTAGTTAAATTACACTATGCATTTCATTTATCGTTTGCTTCAGAGTTAAATAACAGAGTTAAAAACAAGTCATTTTTATAATATAAGTGAACTCTTCAGTACAAGTATTCCTTTGTGGACCAGTATAAACAATATCAATTAACTAATTTCATTTTATTCTTCTTAATACGTTATTATCCGTTAATATATTTTATAAATAAAGATAAATAAATTCTGTATTATGATTTTTATTCTTTTAACCCTTCTTAAAACTTTGTTTTTTCTTAATTAACAATATCAATCCATGCTTAGACTGCTTGCTTCTCCCACTCACTGCTTACCCACTCTTGGATTGAAAATTTCAATCCAATGGATTAAATTAAAATGCCATTTTTTAAATACACTCTTGGATTAAAAAATCCAATTCTATGGATTGGATTTTAATCCAAAAAATTTAGAGTGATATTATTAGATTCAAAGATATCTCAGGTTGGGAATTTTTTAACATTTATTTATCTTTTATGTTTTGATCTTCTATAATCTGCAAGAGCTTATATTCTTATGTTTTTAATCATGTTTGATAAGTAAAATTAAAATAAATCTCTTTTGTTTTACGATTTTTATTTGCTTAATATTCTTCTTTAAACAATCCACATGATATTATTATTTTTTTTTACTGCTTTATTTCCAAATAATTTCCATTTAAAATTAAGTTATTTAATATAATGATGTACTGTGCTTAGTTTTTCGAAAACTAAATGTCAAGGAATAGGAAGCGGTTTTACTTATTCACTAGTAGACTAATTGATTTATTATTTTGAAAAATTGCCATATTTTTTAATCGGGTCACAGCTGTGCATCTGTTAAAGAGGTAAACGTGCTACATAGGGAACAATATGAATTAATACCAGACCGCCTGCGCGTAAGTGAATGTAAAGGGGAAAATTGATAATGACTCTTCAAAGTTACCTTATAATGCTTCTGAGATGAGTGTCATATTAAATTATCAAAAAGATAACAGATAGTATCTAGGCGATAATTGATCCTCATAAATACATAAGCGAGTAATGAGGTAAGAGCAGAGTATTTTAAGATTTACTTTAGGCAAGTTATCGATTCCATCATTTAAATAAAAAATTTTAAGTTGGAAAAGAAGCACATAAAAAATATTTTTTAGCTATGAATTTAAATTGTATTTCATTAATTTATTTCTTTTTGGTTATATCAATATGTAACAGCTATCGAATTTTTGCTATATTTCCATTTAAAGGAAAAAGTCATTTTAGTGTGATGAAACAAATAGTGCAAGGACTGACTGAAAAAGGTCATCAAGTGGATGTGATAAGCGGTTTTCAGTTAGAGAAAACATTTGTAAATTATAACAATGACACTAAAGTTCTAGCAGAAGATTACGCTGCAGCAGCTACATATCATGATGTTATTGAAAGGAAACCTTGCATTAAAGTACTGCACAAAGTTTGCAGAGAATTATGTTCTCTTCTTGGAGAACCAGAAATTTTAAGAATAATAAAAAATCCGCCAAACGACCCACCCTATGATCTTGTATTAATTCACGTAAGAAAATAATATAAATATAATTTTAGATTAGACTTTTACCGTGAAATTTATAACAAAATGAATTAATATTTATTTCAAAATAGAATTGCTTTTACTATTTTTTAATAAAATCTAAGGAAATAAATAGGAAACTGAAAATAAATTCGTTTTTCGTTATGATCAAATTTGATCCGTTTAAAGATTACGAATAATATAATTATCATATAAAAGACATTTAAAACAACAGAATTAGTTTTAACTATTTTGAATTATGTGCGTTTAATTTATATCGTTTTTTGTCAGATGTTCTTCTACAATAATTTATTAAATTGAATAAATATTAGTGATTTTAAAATGATGTGGAGGTAGATTGATATTTAACGAACCAAGTTATTTGTAGTCAATTTATTATTTGTCGACGTTTCAGAAAGCTTGTAACTTCCCTTTTCAAGACTTAAATAAATTAAACTAAAATTTACATTTTAGACTCGCAAAGATATCCCATCATTTTTGGAATATTTTTTAACGAACGGACGATTTGCGCACTTGTTATCTTAAAGGTGCCGTGGCGGAAAGCGGCATTGTCAGCGGCAACCAATACTCGACAAATCGACTGTTCGTTAAAAAATATTCCAAAAATAATGGGATATTTTTGTGAGTCTAAAATGTGAATTTTAGTTTAATTTATTGAAGTCTTGAAAAGGGAAGTTGGAAGCCTTCCAAAACGTAGACAGATAATAAATTGACTAGTAACAACTTGGTTCTTTAAAAATCAATCTACCTCTACATCATTTTAAAAAAACCATATTGCGGACGACAACCTCAATTTTAATTTAAATATTAGTGATCTTTATGTTTTGAAAATTCATATGAAGAGACCATGCCAGAAAATTTAATTATATAATTTATTTATTTTTTAATAATAATGATAAAAATAGATAGATATTAAAATACAATTTCAAAAAGCACAACTCAAAAGAAATTAAGTCCAAAAGCAAGCTTGGGCGTCTTCCTTAATTCGAAATTTTAAATTTTGAATTTTTTCGAATATGGTGCCGTATTTATAAAAATATTTATCGATTATTTATATTTTTATTTAATTATTTTATACTCTGTGAAACGTTTCTCGAGGCAGATTCTTTTTTCGTTATTTTGTATTATTAAAAAATTAAAAGCTTAACAATCGATTTAATTAAAAAAATATGTCATATTATAAAACTATTAAAATCTAAAACATTTTTAAAACAATAATAAATTATCAGATGTTTTTAATGAATTAGTAAATTATAATAAATTCAAATCAATTAATATATAATTTAAGTGTTGAATTGATCTGTGGGATATTTCAGTTTTTGGCTGGTTATCAATGTTTCACTGCAATCGGTCATCTTTGGAATGTTCCAGTTGTCGGTGTAGTGACTACTGCTATTTATACTTGGACCAATCATTTTATAGAAAATCCATTGAATTTGGCTATTGCTCCACGAAACACTTTTACTTACAAAGATAATATGAATTTTTGGGATAGACTGTACAACTTTCTTGGAAGTCATTATGTTATAAACGAATTTTACGAAGAAGCATATAAACAAGATAATTTGATAAAGAAATATTTAGGACCAAATGTTCCATCTTATACTGAATTAGAAAAAAGTACAGCTTTGATACTAGCAAATTCACATCATAGTTTTCATGGAGTATTTCCGAAAACTCCAGCACTTATTGAAATCGGTGGAATACATATAAAGAATGACAATTCAACATTAAAACCGGTAAATCATTTTTTGTATTATTTACTGTTATTTATCAAGCGCAAACTTTATTTTTCAGTATATTTTTCTGATGCTTGAAAATAGACATTTATTAGTAATAATAAATTGCTTTTACTAACTTTCATTTATAATTTCTGTCTTTAGGAATTGAAAAAGCTTCTCGATGAAAGTGAAGACGGTTTTATCTATTTTTCCTTTGGATCTATGATAATTATTGAGTCTTTTCCAAAAGAAGTTCTTGAAAAATTCTACGCATGTATACGAAAAATTGCGCCTATTCGAGTAATCATGAAATTAAATGCTGCAGTTATGCCAAAAGGTATGCCAGATAATGTGTTTGGTTTTCCTTGGTTACCACAGCAAAAAATATTACGTAAGTAAGCATAAGCTAGTAAAAAATTTTTTGACAAATTTATTTTTATTATTTGAGTGCAAATTTTATAAGTAAGTTTTTTATTATCTATATATAATAAGATAAAAGGGTTAATTGTTGAATTTTAAAATTAAAAAAAATTTTCCAAATAATTTATAGACTCAATTTTTTGCTCGAAAACTGAATAACCAATAAATGCATTTTTTTTTATTTTAATTAAAATAGTTTGAAGCTTAGATTATTATACTCATTAAAAATTGTGATCTCAAGCAAAAATCGTGTACTTAAATTATACAGTTAAATAAAGTTTCATTTGAAAAAATTGTATATTTTCAGAACATCCCAAAATTAGAGGTTTTGTTTCACACGGAGGTGGATTAGGTACACAAGAGGCAGTATATAATGGTGTACCTATCATATGCGTTCCATTTTTTGCGGATCAATTTGCTAACTGTGATATTATTAAAACTAGAAACATAGGATTGCCATTACACGTTCGCTATGCAAAACAAGAGGATTATGATTATGTCTTCAATGAACTTGTGACAAATACAAAATATAGGTAAGTTAATTCACGTAGAAATTTTCAGATGTTAAAAAAACGTTAAAAATAAAATTGAAAATGGAAAATATATATTATAGAATATAAAACCATTTATTATTTTTTAGAGATGCAGCAAGAAAACTTTCAGTTTTATATCGAGATCGTCCAATGGAACCTAAAGAAGAAGCTGTATACTGGCTTGAATACGTTATGCGACATGGAAAAAATGTCTTAAAATCTCCAGCTGTAAATCTTAAGTGGTGGCAAATCGAGCTTTTAGATGTTTATGCATTCATTGCTGTGTGTATTATAGTAGTAATAAGCATCGTCATTTTTATTCTTCGAAGATTAAGTAGGTTTATTTTAAAAACGTTTAAATGTTTAACGAAAAAACATTTAGGATGTAGTAAAAAACTTAACTAAAAATAATTATTTATGTATTTATTTTAGATAAAATTTACCATTTTGTTAAACATACTGAGTTAAGATGGTATGAAGCTTTTCTTGTTATCGAGAATATGAGAATTCAGTTTTTGCATTCAATTTTCAGAAAATTACTCGAAGTAAATCGTTTTAGTAATGGAGAACAACAACGTGACGTTACTGTATTTTCGAAAAGATGAAAACTGAATGGAAAAATGGGTTCTCTATAACAAGGAGAATTTCACAGCATCTTAAATTACTGTAATCTAAAAAGATCTCAGTAATTTAAAAGAATGTTTTATATTTCATAAGTCAGTATTTAATTATACTCCTAAATATAAATATATTTTTTATAGACAGCGTAGGATGAATTAATTATAAAAATTGTATATAAAACTTAACAATAATTATGGTAAATGCGAATTAATTTTCTAAAAAATTCAAACTATATTTGATATTTATAAATTTGAATAAAATACTTTTAATCTTTTATCTTTAAAAAATCGAAATAAATGTCATATTTTATATTCAAGCCCGTTATTATCACGTCAATGGTGATACCATTAAATGAATACTAATGTTACGTATTACAGCTATGCATTAAATACAACAGACATAACTGCATTATGTAGTCAAATAAGTTCATCCGCTTCTTCATCTAATCTAACGGTATAAAAATAGTAACACTCATCATTATCATCATCATCCTGTTCAATAACATAGCTGATGTTTTGATATCTTTATTATCAAATATCAAAAGTATCTTTCCGACTCATCTCCACCTTATAATCTTACCCAGAATATCACCAACAAACCCAAGCTCTGATTTCTTTTTTGCCAACAAAGTATAGAAAAATCGTGAATTTTCTCCTGTCCCGAAACCGATTCCACCAAAACAATCCTTCCATATAAAACGCTTGCCAAGCAAAAAGCGTGAAACTCGCGCGCGGAAAAGTGCGAGTTTTCGCCATTTTCAGAGCGCAGTAGGACGCGGAGCCCGCGCGTTATTATGGAGCAACGCTCGCAGGCAGCCCACGAGAATTCCACGAGGCTTTTATTCGCGTAGGTATATTACAGAAGCGCGCGCGTGACGCAAGCGTCCTGTCGTCGTCGTTTTCGCCGTTAAAAAGTTGCTTAGCCTATTACTTTCTCGTCGCGCGCGCGCACATTGATGTAAGCAACAATCGCGCGCATCTTGCAGCTTCGTGGAGAGGATCTGAAGATGGATGGACTCTGCGTCACCTGACCAGAGAATCGTCAAACGAGAAATTTTTTTTTTTATTGAAGATGCCGAGGTTTATGATTGTGTTTTCACTTTATTTATAAATGGGACGGGATGGAGATGCGAGATGTGCGCGGAAGATTGGTGTTGCAAAAGGTGAGATTAGGCTTGTCTGTGTTGGTTCAATTATTTTATGAGGCAGTAAAGTTTGTTCGATAGTATCTGTGTGGTGAAGATTGTCGAATTTATGTAATACGAGATTGATGATCAAGTATGTAATGAAATTAGAGAACATTTTAATTGAGAAAGAAAACAAATGCAAGAGTCTACGTTTATACAGATTTTCTTGAATTTTCGTTCTATAAATTATTATATAAATATATTTTTTACACCTTAGCTTCTATATTTATGTATTTTATAAATATTTAAATGGAAGCTATGGTGTTAAGGTAGCATTACGATATACTTTTCAATCTCATTTTCATAAGATTAGTAGTAAAATATAACATTAAAAATATTCAGTATTTTCTTTTGTTTCTCAATAAACTTTTGTTTTAAAAGTATAAATTTCGCTTTTTTGATATTACTTACAGTAAACTCATCCTCGAAAGAAATCTTAAACCTCATTCCCTTATGCATTACCAGAGGCTGAGGTTAAGCAGTAAGGAATTTTTTAAGTGAGCTATATACTATCGTTGCATACCACTTAAAAAAATTTGTGCTTTTTTAGATTTTGAAGAAATCGAAAAACGATTAGGTATTTACAATTTGTTCCATTAGCTTCATTTTACGATATCTGTTTAATTTAATTGAAAAGAAGTTATTATTATTTTATTAAAAAATGTTATGTTATTTACTGTTATTAAAATTAATAAGTTGTATTTGAAATTATCATTAGTAGAAAATTAAAAATCGTGTTTTGAACTCAAAAAGGTTTGTACGTATATATAAAGACTTTAATTGGATTGCTCTCATTGATTACACTACATTTTTATACAAGAGAAACACTCGCGCGGGTAAAAAAAGAGGGAGAAAGTAATGGAAACTTTAGAATAGCTATGATATTCTATAAGTGCATAGGTGCTGCATTATTTATGAAAGAATACCGTAATAACAGAAAATTATTCATTAGCTTTACCTCGATATTTAATTTAGAATGATACGGTCTTATTAAGCTAGAATCTAGATTAAACTCGATAAGACTTATCTTATGTACTTCATGTTGATTTTTAAAAATTCTTTTATATATTTGTGTATAAAGTGGAAGCCCAATGAGATCTATTTTTAAAAACCGTATAAAATAATGTTATTTTAAATTACGTTTTCCCATGCAATATTTTTATAGAACATGTTCTACATCCATCAAAAACTTCCAACTAACTGTTAAATTATTGTGAAAATTTCTCATTTTCTAATTCGTGATCCTGGGTAAAAAAAAAAATACAAAATAGAATGGGTTATAATAATAAAAGGCTGTATCACTGGTATCCTTTTCTGTAAACTATAATCTTTACTTATATCTATACATGCCTTTAAAATTTTTGTAACTCACTACACATACCGTCTTTTTTTTGGATCATCGTCTTACATTTCATTAACTAATAAAAAAAACCTGACTTAATTCTTATACGATTATAACAACCATCACGCACACACCATTTTTTCCTCCGATTTTCCAACGCTTCGATCTCCTCTCAATCCTCTTCTCAATCCCTCCAAACGACACTCGAAATAAAAAAAACTCAGCCATCTCCCAGCCCAAAACCCACACCTGATCCCCGCGCTAATCAAGCGTCCCACGCGAGCAGCGCGCGCGACAAACCTGTAACCGCGGCGCGGCTCGCATACCGATCGCCGGAATCTAGCGGCTATATTAAATACACGACCGGCGAGCTTTTCGGCAGGGCGTCGACCCGAAAGACACACGCACGGCCCGACCACACTTTTCTGTGTATATACTTATACACGAGTTAAACGCACACGTGAACAACCGTTCGTTCACGGCGACTTTCGGTGAAACCTTCGCAGGTGGCTCGTTTTTTTTTTCTTCCTGGCATTATCGTGCGGATGAGATAGGTACGGCCGCTCGCTGCTCTCTGACCTACAAAAGGCCTTGCGAATTAACGCAAGCAAGTGCAGTGCTGTTTTTAAAACCGGACTGGAGCTGATCGCATTCTTCATTGCCGGTCGTTTGTTTTTTCTGCTTTTTCGAGGACGGATTGGTGTATGTAGGGCTAAGCAGGATTGAAGAGAGAAAGAGAGGCTGGAAGCTTTTTTGAAAGCTGTAAGTGATTTGAGAGGTTGCATCATTTGAGTTTGTTTTAAGGTAGTAAGTGGATTTGTGGGATTAGAGGAGTGGTTAATTAGGTTTTGTTTTTTAATTTTTAAGAAAATTACCGGTGTTATTGAAAACTGTATGTCTTTTTTTATCATAATGATTTTATAATAATCTGTTACAAGTTTATTTATGTTTAATATGAGATTAAACTAATTACTTTACAGAATAATACAGAACGCGGATCAAAAAAGATCCACGTAGACTATAGGAGGATTCTAAATCTACCGTTGATCGAAGATAAATTTAGGTACGCTTACGTTTAATCGTTATAATTATCTTTTCAAATTCAATACCAACCAAACATTAATTCGTTTTTCGAAAGAGCTTCAATTCTTATCTATAATCAAAACGAATTATCTCAACGAGGTCACCTCAATACCGATACCTCACCATAAAAAACCAATAACCTACCTTAATTCCCACAGTAACCCTGAAACCAAAATTTACCAACAAACCCACCCTCAAAAACACCCTTAACCACTAATCCTCAATAACCCCACACCTCCACCAACACAAATACCCTCCCCTCCCCTGCACTACCGTCACCCGCGTCAATGGCCCCATCGATATAAGCACGCAAGCACCGGCCGGCCCGTTCATCCGGTCGGGTTAATTGGAATTCCCGGGACGAGAGGACCTTATGCCTCCTATATACGCTCTTGCTCTGTTAAAGGCGCCCGGCAAGAGCGAAAAAGGCAGCCCGCGCTCACATATCATATAAGTATGCGCGAGCACGCGGACAGGAAGCGCGGAGAGGGCTTGCTAACGGTACAGCAAGCGCGCTTCGTTCGAACAGTTTGCGACGAGGACGACTGTCAATCGGAGTATAGGCAAATTGCCGGCTATACGGTAGATTTCGCTGGCTTGCCGATCTGGCTCGTTTCGTTCTTGAGTAGAGAGAGGATAGATTCTTTTTTACGGGAGGAGAGGGAAATGACGCCGGCGTGATTGTAGAGGAGGAGCGGAGGATCGGGGAAGGAATTCAAGGTTCAGTGACACTGCTTATGACAGTGACGTGGTTTGGATAATTGATTGGTTGATTAGTTGGTAGGATAATTTTATTGGTTAATACGAGGTGGAAATAATTTTTTCTTTGCGTCATTTTTTTTATTTTTATTTTTTGGGTGATTTAATATTCTGATATTGAATAAATGGTATATGGTTTTGTGAAGAATTTTATGATTGTATACATACAGACATATATTTGTTAACTATCCACATTGCAACAATATCATGTCGCTTTTATTTGATTTTTTCTTACTTAAGTGACTTGTAGAGGTGGTAACGAGTTCCCGAGTTTTTGGATACCTGTGATAGCGACTTGAAAATGGTAAACAATAGATGTATTTTCAAAAATTAAATTCTCATAACTTCACAATTCCCAATTAAATTAAATGAAACTAGGCTAAAATACAGTCATAACACCGGATGACTTTCAAAAAAACTGCTAAAAGAAACAGTTTGTATAGAGCTTCTTCACGCATAATAGATATGTGATTTAATCACAGCTGACCTACATTAAAAGTCTGACTTTTTCAGTTTAGCACGAATAATTATTACTTCAAAAATAATAACTGTGGATAATAAATTTATATAATTTTAAATTATTAACTTAACATAAATCTGTCATATAATCAATGTCTTATAAATTACTGTAATTTTTTAATAAATCACATGCAGTAGACTAAGAATAATAATCACAATTAATTAACAAATATAAATACAGCGACATATGCAGACTATTGTATTTCGGACCAACTATACCTCTTTCTTACAAATAAAAATTTTGAATTAAATCGAGAGGTCTAAAAAAAAATTATGTCAGAACTCGAAAATTTCCAGTTTACCAAGTTCATAAAAATATGTAACGGGTCTGTGTACCGTTCGCAAGTACCTAAAAAGTATTACGCCTCAGAAACATTGCATCCATTATTACCCTAGCAACTTCATCAATTTCCCTTCCAGCGTCAGTTCGCATCAGGATGACTACACTTCCAGGTGTAAATGAAGTAACTAGACAAGAAATCACGAATTCAAACAGGATATCATTAATGCGACGGGTATAAAGAACGTCTAGGGAAACAAAAAAAAGTCGTTGACCGAGCCGCACGTTTTGCTATTTGTGACAGAGGTAATCAGCGTGGAGGAGGTTTTCGTGGCTTCTTGAAAATGAGGCCTGCCGTAAAAGCAGGGCAGGTAATCTTTGTTCTGTTGTC
This sequence comes from Eupelmus urozonus, assembly GCA_900480035.1. Lineage (NCBI taxonomy): Eukaryota > Metazoa > Arthropoda > Insecta > Hymenoptera > Eupelmidae > Eupelmus > Eupelmus urozonus. The sequence continues at coordinate 14,931 of UELX01003831.1, forward strand.
ACGATGGCATGACATAATAGAGTAGACAAATTTTCTTACGCTCGCCGCCGCGATAAGACGTAATAAGGTCAATGCGACGAGGCATTTTCGACCTTGTTTCGGAGCAATTTTTATTCGCCGCGATTCAAGTTTTTATTTTTAATATTATTATAAGGTAGTAAATTTAAGCTAAAAATTTTAACAGTTTATGGTTGTTTTTTTCCATGCACGAATGTATTTTTATAATCATCCCTTTGTAAAACGCTCCTTAAAATACATTCAATCCCATCTCAAAAAAGCACGAACATAGCATTTATATCCTTAAGAGCCACTAAATCGAGCCTTCCCAGAACGTTAAAAACTAATATTTTTCAAAAACAATAGAGCCTCGTAACACACCGCAGGCGAAACAACAGCGCTAATTCGAATGCCAACTTGCACACCCCGAGGAATTCTCAATTCCTAGCAAGACTCAGAGTACGAAGTAAACTTAAAAGTAAGTAAGCATAAGAGCGCAAAGATACACGCATACACCTATACTCCCGCGGAAAGGAATGGCGATTTCAAGGGCAGTTAACGAGCCACTCGTTCCGTCGTCCTTCTTTTTTCTCTCTCTCTTCTCCTCGGAGATTTTTTATTAAGCCGATATCCACGCGGCGAGCGCAGCAGCTCTCTCGCGCTGGTATATACACGTAATATGCAACGGAACCTCACACATTCCTGAGGAGCGATGCAGGTGCCCCGCTGCTTTCTCCTCGTCTTCGTCATTCGCTCTGTTTCTCCTGAGACTCTCCCCCCTCTTCTGGACGCGAGTGTATATTCCTGCAGCGCAGCATCCGCCTCCCGTTCGACTAGTTCCGAGGAGCACGTTTTCATTGACATTTTTTCTCTCGATGAGCGGGATGTCGAGTCGCGTTTAGTCACCTGCGTGTGGTGTAAAGCGAAATTCTGGGAATTATGGAGCGAGGAAGTGGTTTTTTCGTTTTCCGAATGCTGAGAGGTAGTTTTGATCGGTGAGAGATCGATTGGAAAGTTATCGGTTATTAATAAAATTATGGATCGTAGTATTAGTCATTTTGCATTTCCGATTATTTCGACGCAACCTTTTTTCCATTCGGATCTTTTCATTGCCGGTACCCATAAAAACTCCGATTTCGCCACATTTTTTTCAAAATCCAAACTCCCTCTATATGCAGCAAGGCGCAGAGGCCATTTACAACACAATATACACGCAATTTTGTAACATCCTCTTTCATCTCGGTTACAAATCCTCGCTATAAGCAGCATCGACCTACACAAGATCCGCGTCATCGCGCGCTCCAAAACCATACCTCCATCAAAACCTACCACCTCGCGCAAAAATCTCAAAGTACCCCTAATGCCCTCGCCTTAATTACCATCTTCTCCATCCATCACCCGCCACCCTCGTCGCACAATCCATCCTAACATTCTCCTCTCTATCCCTCGTGTATTAAATAAAAGCCGCTCGTACACGTATACACATCGCATCGGCGATCGGCTTGGCGCTCTCCTCGAACGGTACTTCGCGCGCTCGAGGAGGAACGAAATTACGAAGGTATATATATATATATACGTGCTTGCGCGCGTTCGGCCGAGGCGGTCGCGCAGATTGCATAATCACGGGGCGTGTACCTTTTCTCTCTCTCTCTCTGGCGCGAGGTGCATCGAGAAGAATTCCATATCGGCCGTCTTCCGGTTTTTTGCCGCGGGAGCTAGATGCGCCGCTCAAAATTAATAACGAAAATCGCCTCGCGCAGGGATATATATATACGCGCGTTCCACTTTACGCTGAGGGAATCGCCGAGCCGCCGCGGGGATCGAGAGAGGAGGATGACTGGAGATCGGTAAGGGGATTATGGGAGTAGGATAGGCCGAAGAGGGTTTTAAGAGCGGGGATAAAGTATTTATTGATTTTAGCGGGGAAATTCTTTTGTATTGTCGGGCTTGATTGGCGTGAGGTACGGTTCGTTCGCGGGAAAGGTGGCTGATTGACGCTGGGAAAATGAATTTTTCTCGGTAAGCGTGCGGTAGTTTGCATCGGGTAAATATTTCGTACGAATATGTTAAGCTTCTTTACCGTATTCATGATGACGTGTCCTAGAAATGTTAATTTCGCAATTTTAATAATTCAAATTACGCGTAACGGTTGTCGGCTAATGTTCGCGGCTGAATCCACAGTCTTATTTTAATGCATGTTAACTTTATTCTTTTAATAGTAGCGTTAAGAACAAGGCTTATACTTTGAGATTTAGAACGATGTATTAATAGTGGGTAGTTTACCGCAGCTGTTATCGGCCGTATGCTTCCGCAGTTTTGGAAGTCTTTTTTTGCACTTTTCCATGAGTTTTGCGTTAAGACTTGTTTACTCTCTACTTAGTAATGAAATATGAAGACATCCTATTGTTAGTTCAAAGCAGGAGTTAAATAACAAAACCTCGTCAAAAGTTATATATTTTTCATACAAAGGAAAATTAAGCATAAAGATGTTTTCGAGTAGAGATCTGCAAGAAATATCACACGGAAACCCAAAAATTGTTAAATAAAAATTAATTGAAAAAATGTTATAAATATTTTTTTCTCAAGCTTACATTATTTTCTAAAATTAATTAATTTTTTTTTCAACCAAAGCTCGACAGTTATGCGCTGTTGATATAAACTTCACAAAAATATTTTTTTAATTCATTCAATTAATTTTCATTTAACAACTCAGATTTTGCAAATTTTCTTTGACCCTTCACCATCCCCTTAACCAACCGCCCATCACTAATCCAAAAAACCGCCCACCTTCCCAAATTCACCCACAACATAATACCCACACTCCAGCGCTCATATTTACAAAACAAAGCCAACAACAGCTCCATTTCCCAATCCCACTCCAAGTTGCATCTCCCGGCGCGCCATTGCCGCAAGTCGTCCTAGCTTGACGCAAGCCTCCGGGGGAAAAAGGAGGCTTCTCGGCGCACGAATAGCCCACAGCTTCTCGCTCCTCTCGTTTCAAGGTTCCCGCTCTCGCATTCAAATTGACCGCGCGCCTGCCTATGATCTTTTGCAACGCGCGGCTGTGCATGCGACAATGATTCTAGCATCCGCGCGTCTACGCGTATAATACAGCTATATACACCGCACAGCTGTGCGCGCGGCTTTGCGGTCGATTACCTCAGGTGAGTCACTCAGGTGCGTTTCGCAAGCTCTCGACGCTGAGACCATCCCGAGCGAAGCTTTGTCATCAGGTGAGGCTTGCGAGAGTGTGTTTACAGAGGATGTGTAAAGGTCATTGTATGTAGGTAGGCTTTTGATTGAGAGGAGGAGTTAGGGTGGTAAAAGTCGTGGTGGGTTAGGGGGAGGTGCAAGGTAATTGCACTTTGATATTGGAGAATCGGGAAATCGGTAAGGTTTAGTAGGTGTGGCGGCTCATTAGGTTAAGTACCTCAGTTACTTGACAAATGAAGTTGTAGTAATTGTTAGGGGGTTTCGTTCATTGTATTTCGAGAATTTTGAATCTCGATTTTTGAGCTAATGTCAAATAATGCAATCTATTTAAATATTTCTTTTTGCTTTCGAATAATTTTTTTTTTTTTTCATAAATATTTAAATTTCTAACTACTTTATTTTATTGAGAAATTTTCCTTATTTCAACGTTGCTTAATCAAATGAAAAAAGTTGCAGGGAGTTAAACGTAAATGTGCCGCAATTAGTGCAGCCAATTTCAAGAAGTAGAAGATTAGCTGTTACAGGTTTTTTGTTTTTAATTAACGTCGTATTAAATTTGTTGTAAATGGTTATGCTGCAAGGATATGTGCACAAAATATTAAACCTTACGTTAAAACATTATTACTTTGTATACGACATCAATTAATAATTAAAATACAAAAGAATTATTTATACATTATTATTTTAATCTGTACACGTGTAAAAGTAGTATGTTTTATTTTTAGTAAATAGTAGTAATATTGTATATATTATGTGTACTAACAAAAGAGTATGCATTAAGCATTTTGCAAATGATATTGTACTTTTTTTTTAAATATTTTTAAATTTTCAGGAAATAAGTTTTATTCGAAAAAATCATTTAGAAATTAAAATTTATGTAGAGATAAAATTTAGAGAAAGTGTTCGATGTTAAATCACGTGTAGTTAACGTCTAGTACATAATACTAAAACCTTAATTGCATTTTATAACTTTCTAATGTAGCTCATCAAAATTTCTGTTTTAAAAGTACGAAATACTTGACCGATGATAATTGAGTAATTTAAACAAGGATGAACTAAAAATTTAAAAACTATTTTAAATCTTATTTACTAACATTTATGTCTTTGCTGGGTTACAATAATTTATCTTTGATTTATGAACAATATCGTTGTCTGATTGATGGAACTGATCTTAAAACTGATTCGTTTCTGTTCGTGGTTTAGTAACCAGAATGTGAAGATTACGAAAACCTTTTTTTTCACCTGTATAAATGCAACAAGTTTAAATTTCTCAAGTTAAATATACTTTGAAAAAATTTCAAAAGAAAAATTTTTAATTACATCCACTTTTTGAAGACAATATAAAAAACATTTAATATTCAATCTCAATAAACTCTTTAAAATCAGACTCGAATCAGCCAAAAATTTAAATCCATCCTATTTTAAATACTGCACATTCCCGCATTCCCCCATCTCTCGCATCTCACCGAAATCGCACACCAAAACCAGCTCTCCAAGCAATTATCCGGCTAACAGTTCTCCTTGCAAAACCTACAAACCAGCAGTAAATCCAAATAATCTCTAGCATTTGTCCCGCGCGGGTAGCTATCCAATCGCGCGCGCTCACCGATATTATTCGCCGGTCGTCGTCATCAGGAAGAAACGGCAGTCTCCCTCTTTCTCTCGGTGGAAAAAGGCAAAAGCGCGCTCCAGCGAAGGAAGGAGGGAGCGAGTCGGCGAAGGAATGTAGCGAATGGGGTCGCTGCCGTTGAAGGCAAACGGCTGCGCCTGTCGACCTGCCTCGCGCGCTCTCGCGCCTGTTTGTGTCTGCGCGCGCGCGCGCCTTCTTCCATAATGCTTTAACCGAGAGCCATTCACATTCCCTGCTTACTAATTCGCCAGCCGCGCGCTCGCAGGAGAGCAACGTACGCAAGAGCGCGATTCGACGCTTTCCTTATGCCGCCAGGAGAGCTGCTAGCGCGGCCAGCCCGAGGGCAGCAGCGCCGAGAGTCCGGCTTTTATGGAGCTGAGAATTTACGGCTTTTTGACATCTTGAGAATGGCCGGGATTTTTTTTTTTTTTGGTGCCGGAGTTGTTGGTTGGAAGGAGGGTTTTTTAGCTTGGTTTTTTTAGAGGGGAAGATTTGCGAGGGGGTAGGGAGCGCATGACTGGCGCTTAGAGCGATAGTTGCAATCGGAGGCTTGTTTAGAGGATGACGAATCTCTTTGGCGAGTTCTTGAGAGATATGTCGGTCTTGAAATGTCGTATGAGTCGGATTGACAAGGATAATAAAAATAGTCAATTTGCAAGAGGAAGTGATTGTGTTGGAATGAAGCAATATATAAAGGAATTTATTTTGATAGTACCAATTTATTTGTTCTGATAATAGATTTTACCATCTATTGAATTTTTCATATCGAAATATTTTACCTAACTTATTTGCAGTCGGTAACATTCATAAAATAAAATTCACCCACCTGGTCATATATTCAATACATCAACATCGATTGTAGGTGGCAGCATTTCCTGCTATCTACAAGCGATTCTCATAAATATAGCAGAGGTCGATAAAGTCAAATTAACAATTATATTTTCAAGAAAGATTGAAATTGCATTATAAAAAGTGCAATTCGACGTATAAACATAATTTACTGTGAAATGTACTTTTTTTATCAATCATAACTAAATATAAAATAACTTAAATAAACAAAAAATTATAAAAAAAAGGATTAAAAATATTTAAATAAATTTAGAATATGTTAATAATAAATGAAACATAAATTGTAATACAAATTACACGAAAAGAATTAAAATAGGAATGGAATTAGTTTTAATAACTGAATGTGCAAAAAATGTGGAACGCTTCACGATTTTGCGTGTCATCCTTGCGCAGGGGCCATGCTAATCTTCTCTGTATCGTT
>UELX01003832.1:0-21031 GCA_900480035.1 Eupelmus urozonus
GAGTAAAAGCAAAAATAGCGATATTCGAGAAAATTTCGGAGTTTTCCCGTTTCTTAAAGAGATTCTCCGATTTTAAATGGGGAAACTCCTTCTTTCAGTCAAAAGCTAAAATTGTCCATAATTTTTCAGAAAATTTGCCCATATTTTCGCTAATTAAGCGAATTATTTTTTTCAGTGTATGTGGGATCAAATAAAGCTAAAATTAATATTAAAATCTCGATGGTAAAATAAAAGTATCATTCAGATAATCTTTTGCAAGGACATGTTACTCGTAGTATTACGCCTGTATTTAAGACAAAAAGAAAATAGAACAAAATCTTCTCGGTTTTTCACGACAGCCAGGAGTAAGACGAAACTTCCTTCTGAGCATATATTGCAGCATTATAAGGAGCTCTCCTGACTCCTAGTCGGCCGCTTGTCAGCGACCGAATGGCTACTGAAACTTTTTTCCAGTCGTCCTAGACGCGCACTAGAGGGAGGCAACGAACTTGCGTAATAATGCCAGTACGAGCCGAGCGCGCGTGCGCACATATCATAACTTATTCAGCAACCACCGTCGCCGGAGCGTCGCTTACACTCGATATTAAAGTTCATAGCGTTCAGAAGAGAAACAAAGGAAATAGTCTCGCACGCACAACAAAAAAGAAAGAGCGAGAAAGAGAGTGAGATGAGCACTTTTTAAATTATGACGGATCTACTAAGACAGAGAGAAAGAGAGAGGGAGAGAGAGAGAATTTGTGAGAAGTGAGTAAGCGGATAAGAGACTCGCGTGTGTGCATTGGTTGCGGGTGTATATGTTTCATGCATGCCCACTCTATAGTTTTGCCACTTTCGCGTGCTCGAGCTTTACTTTGTTTTTCGTGGAATTTTCAGTTCAAAGCTAGTTTTCAGTATTTAGTTATTTAGGCTCCATTGATTCGAATGGGTAATGGGAGCTATTTGCTCAAACCGATTTTAATATTTTACATGCACGCAGACAAAATATTGAATGTTGATCAATATTAATATAGAAGATATTTTCTAATTCTATAGATTTTACTTCAGTACGCTAAGTGATGGATGACATAACTGATTAATGAAAAGTTGGATTTTTAATTAATAAAATACTCGAAAGATGAAAATTTTAAGCAAATCAAATTTTAATTATTATATTTCACTTGTTTAATGTTAATTACGTTAAATATTATTATCTCTAAATTTTGTGCTCTTATAAATATGTTTAAAGCCATGAATTTGCGTATAACACTAAAAATATAAAAATATAAATTTTTAATAATTACACTTATATAATTAGAAATTTTGATAATGCATATTACATATTTGGTCTAAACATGAATGTTTTATCACGTATCATTTTTTACAAAACTATATAATACTTAAAATAGCAGTATACCTGTGGCGGTACTATATTATCGTAAAACAGTATATTATAACTTTAATTTTAGAAAAAAAGTAGTATAGTATCTTCATTGATCTATTAACTGTGACTTGTACGAGGATAATGACGTCATACTTAAATTACTACCATTATTTCTAATAATCGAAGCATTTAACATCGATGATACTTCTTCATTTTCTTATAGTACACAATTTTGTGAAATCTTGTTTTCAATATTCTTTTCTTTTTATACGGCATTTAATTTAATAAACTTATTTCCATGAACTTTCTAAATTAACACCCAGAAAAAATTTTGTAATTTTTTTTTGAGATTTAATTAAATTGTTATTAATTCTTTTAAATATAACAATAAAATTCAAAATTTATTTTCAGTTAAGATAAAACCTGAATCACCGTTCGAAAAATTTTACAAAATTTAATAATATTTTTGTATAATTAAATACTGACCTGCAAAGATAAAATAATGCAAATATTTGTGCAAAGATTAAGATAAAAATAATAGTTAAGATAAGTAGAAACTGCTGTAATTATGCGATAAAAAATAATGGTTTATATAATACTTAATTATACGTCAAACATAAAGTTTGAAAACTAAAACATTACAATATTAGACTATATTATTACGATATCATTGTTTTCAAAAGAAACTGTTTTTTTTAAACATAATTAATAAATAAATAAATAATTAAAAAATTCTATCTAACATTTATTTATTCAACTTATACATCCATATTTACTATAGAAGTGGTTGACATTGAATTTAAATTTAGATTAATGCTAAGTCAATAGTTATTCAGGATACATTAAATATTAAAGAACTTTAAAATTTAAAAGCTAAAATATATTTAATAATAAATCATTTAAAATAAATTTGTCATGTTCGACCTTTATACATGTTATTGTATTAATAACAAATGCAGATTCTTGAGTTAAGTGAAATTTAAATACATTTACTATCACCTCTCCTACGCAAATTTGATCTTCTTTGAATTCAAAAATTAATGTTTTATAGATTCTAAATTTTATACAAAATTTAGATAATCATTAATTTGAAAAACCAAAAGTTTAGAAAACAATTTTGTTAAAGGCCAAAAGTTTAGAAATTCAAAATTCGGAAAATTTTTGTTATTGAAATTATTAATTTTGAAAAATATATGCTCATATTCCAAATATATTTAAAGCACGTGCCTTCTTCCCCTCCGTGTTGCGTATACTATTTTTCGCCAATTTCCCATCTTAACCTCAAACGTAAAGTTGGTAATTTCGGCCTCGCTGTAGAATTAAAGCAAATTTCGTATTTTACATAGTATTTTTCAACATATCATGACCACTCTCTCCGTCATTAAACAACATAGTAATTTCTACTAAACCATCTTTTTCTAAATAGATTCGAAGTTTTGCCACTTTTTAGAACTAGCCTATTTTTCTTAATCATTATTTCTTTAGGAAATTGATTTGGTAGAAATAACGATTAGCTTATTTACAGCCTGAAACGCGCCATCATGAGGATAGAGAGTGGAGAATAAAAAATGTCTTTTATAACTATATATATAAGTGTGTGTATATTTGATGAATTTAAAGAAGAAATTTTTGTTTTTGAAAAACAGATTTGAATCTGCCTTTAAAAGGTAGCTTTAAAAGTATTACCTGGAAAGTTTTAAAAAACATATTTTACTCTGCCTTTAAAAGGTGGCTTTAAAAGTATTACCTGGAAAGTTTTGAAAAACAGATTTGAATTTGCCTTTAAAAAAGGTAGCTTTAAAAGTATTACCTCGCAATAGCATCCCGTAAGTTGAACTAGTACCGTATTAAAGGCCAAAAGTCATTTCTGTGAATTAAAATATATTACAAAATCCTCATCAAAAGCTGTTTCGCGAAAATCATAATCCTTCTTTTGATAACGAATGAAATGTTTCTGTTTTTAATTTAATAGGCTTTCGATTCCTAAAAATACTGATTATAATATTGTATTGCATTGTACTAATCATATGCGATGAACAATTCAAATTAATTATCTCACGTTAAAGTTTGAAATAATTTAGTGTTATTACTTTCAGCTTTTCAAATTAATAATTAACAAATTTTGGAATTTTTAAATTTTTGTCTTTCTGAATTTTTAAGTGTGCCCTTACACAATACCTACTTATGTTACCTTTTTTAAGTTATTTTCATAAATTTAAGTACTCGAATAATTTGTACTTTTGACAATGTAAGTTTGCGTATTTAACATAATATTTATGTGTTCTTCTTTAAATTTACATTAAACACAACATTTTTTACTGTGTATACTTCTTTTGACACGCGCATGCTGGGAATAAAGCCCTCGCATCATCAGAGATCCCATTGCACAAGATGCCGATCGTGATGCGACACCAGCCTACAGTAAGTTGTTGTATAGGCTGGCCCTATACGCGAGAAGGATTATCAGGACCGGTAAAGAGGCTTGAAATAAACCTTGCAGGAACCCTTGCAGTTAATGGGTGAGAATTAAAAAACATCTAAGGCAGGATCTGTCTTTGCAGCCTTACTGATGTGCCCAGCAGGCAGACTCGGGTCGAAACGCGCGCACTAAAGCATAGAGCTCGTACAATCCCGAATTCTGTCCCATACAGTATGTGTGAAGTTTTTGACCAGAGCCAAGCTAGGATCATACCAATTAAGAATCGAGTTTATGCACATGTGGCATATAATATTAATAATCCATGCATAAAATTTTGAGATGCATTCTTGTTATATATTCCTTACATATCGGCCTACATATCAAGAATTTAAAATATTGATGACCGATTGGAACTCATGTGTCAGCTACAGCTTTTACAAAGTTGTTTTCAAGCGGGGGAAATAATCCTTGAAGATTAACCCTTCTGTGGCTGATTTCGGTGTATCGCTAAATGTATTGAAAAAATAAACAAATAACCCTAGCCTTTTAAGGAAAAATGAGAGTTAGACTAAAATATCCCTTCAGTTTTAAGAAGGGATGTCTCAGAAACAGAGAATGATTTATAGGAATAGAAACCAGATTAATTAGAAAATGTGTGTGTATCTATCAGTCACGCTGGAAAATCTTTTTCCGCATTTTTTCCACAATTTTATATTTGCGCTCGAAAATGCAATCAAAAATTTAGGTACGGATAAAACCTGGACGAGGGACAGTTTTCGACGGAAATTATAGCTGGTATCGTGGAGTCACCTATGGTAGAAAAGGCAGCATGCTCATACTGGTTATTTGCAAAACTGGGGCTTTGATGACTCTATTTCTATACACGCCTGTGCTCCTTATTGTACTCTGGCTTTTCCCCCTCTTTAATTCTCCGGCTGACGCGCGTTACTTGCGAGCGATGGTTTTAGGGTGCGTAATTGTTGTTATTACACTATCCCGATATAAGGAAAAAATGAAAATTAGCATATAACTATAATGTATTAGGGTGGGTCTCGTAGTGTTAGAACAATTGTGCGCAAGTTCCTAGTGTATAAACGTGACCGTAATTCTGATGATTTGTTTAAAGAATTTTATGGACTTTGAATTTGTGTGCGGTTATTACGCATTTTTCTTTGAAAGGGTGTATAATTATATTTTCATAAGTATTAACATTTCATTATTACGTTTTCACACAATTTGATGTATTAAAGTATAATTAATTAAAATCTCAATCTTTCTTTAATTCCTTTAAAATGTCTTAAGCTTCAGCAGACGTTATTTTTTAATTGAATTTTTAGTTTAAGTTCAAAGACTTTAGAATATGACTTTAGAATAAGAGTCAAAAAAGATAGCACATTCAAGTCACTACAGAGACTTTCAGCACTCTTGAGATTAATTATTAATATATTTATTGTGATTATTTTAATTTATTTCTATTTGGATTATTAATATTTTTATAAATAATCTAAAAGTTTAACAACCAAGAAAATATCTAATTATTTTAAAAATAATAATCATACTAATTTATTTTAAAATATTAATATTTTATAATTTATTTTTGTATATTATTCGTTTATGAAATAAAAGATGTAATAAAAATTTAGTGACGAAAAAACGCGTTGCTCTTCATATCAGTATATTAATGTGTGTGCAAAGATCTACCAGTGAATTGCTTTATTCAAAATGAAGTAGCGTCGCAGCTCATAAATATAATCGCGAAATGTAGCTTTGTTGCTATTTTTACATCTTGCTTTCGTATTCACTTTTTTATGAATATTAACCAAGGAAGTAAACTCGAAGAACATTCTAAAACCAATCACTACTTACGATGATACTTATAATAGATATTTATGTCAGAGCTAAAAGAAACTAACTAAAAATTAACTAAACTCTAACTGTGATTCTTTAAAGTAAACGAGGGGAAGAAAACTTGACTTATCACGCTACTTATTTAAATTATTGAAGAGATCGCTCTTCAAATGAAAACTAGATATAAAGCCTTTACTATTACGGTTAAGTAAATTGACATGATGATTTAAAATGTAGCGAAAGGGACATGGCAAAAGACAACATCGTGTGTACGACCGTCACTCAAGGGAATATTAAAGCTTTCTATACATAGTTACTGAGGAATATGGGCATATTATTTTTCATCGGTTTTAATTATAAATAAAGTATCATTCTGATATAGGGAAACCAAGACAAAGTACAAAAGTTTGAAAAATATCGTCTTCTATTTAAAATAAATACAACTTACAAATTTCGATATTGATTTTTTTAGAACATGTCATAGTATTTTAAACTAAATTATAAAAGTAAAAATTATGATAATACTTGTATACGCACAATTTATTAGTATAATAGTTATATTATAGTTCCTTATATAAAGATAAAAATATCGGGCGGTGTAATATCATAAAAGAATTTTTCTTTAAAAATTTCTTTAAAAAATACCTTTGTGTTAAAGAGTATTCGACGTAAGCGTATATACAAAATTTTCAATTTTTCAAATTATCATCATTTGGACGTACTAAAATCGAGATATAAACTTTAATAGGTTTCTAGTCAATTATCTGCTCAAGTTACAATTTCAAAGGTTTACATGTTGATAAAACCAAATATATTTTATATTTGTACGCAGTACCTTTTAATATAAGGATAAATTTTTAAAAAAAATTTGAGAAAAAATTTTTTTATAATGTTACGTTGTTTTATATATCTTAATCTGGCCACAGCAAATAAAGTGGGAAAAGAGTCGTACTGTGATTTGTCTCTTCGGAAACTTCAAACCAAGCACATCAGTCGAGGGGACATAGCAGGAGTATAACAGTGCGGAAAATTACAACATGTTAACGATAATGAAATTGCGCAGGCTTACATCGCGCAGCCAATAGCAATTAAGGGTTGATGACGGACTGATTAATTAATAGGACGTAATTGGCGATCATGCAAAAACTCGTTTGTAAGGTGCACGAAACTCGCAGCGACAATTACTGAACCACTTTTTTTAACACACTCACATTCTGACGAGACAGTGATAAAATTACGTACTAATGAGCTTGATACGATGACAGCGGGCAGTCAAGCTTTACCAATAAAAATCTTGTTTGGAGATTATCGCACGTGGACTATCGCTTGTTCGTTAGACAGTCTATTCAGTTGGTTGATGTTTTATGAGTTTTGTTTGTTGAAAGGATAGATTTTTCGCATTGTTTTCTTTTCTCAGAATTACGTAAAATTGTTAATTGGAATCTGTGTCATTGAATAAAAGGGGCCTGCTTGACAAAATGTTTATGCCTGAACAGAAACCGCGATACATTTTTAATTTTTTGCTATTGAATTTTGTAAGATAATGTTTACAAAATGATTATAAAGTCTAAGAAATGATATTGACAACAATAGCTTCAATCACTATGATTTATACGTTTTCATGAATTTTTAATCAGTTCCGACGGTAAGTCTTATAATGTTTAAAAATTTCTTTTGTTTGAGTGTCACAAACATCACTATAAACATTTTTTAAAAAGAAGTAATGAAATATGCAAAACGTTATTTTTAATTTTTATCGATTTTTTACCAACATTTATAAAAACTCACGATTTTCTCTGTTGTTCTACTTATGCAGCGTACATAAAGTTACCTAGAATCGATCAATAGTAAGTGTCAATTCTTAATATTATTAATTAATAACTATATTAATTTAATTCGACTCTTCACGGAATAATTTGATAAATATACTAAAATTTTAAATAAGTCTAAGCGACTCTTTTCATCTTTAACAAATCTAATAAAAAAGCAAATTTAATTATATAAATTCATTTATAAAAAGATCAACGGTTCTGAAATCTTATTTTTTACTTTTTAGGACTTACAAATATTATTGTTATAATATGATGTTAATGGACAACTAAGAGATAACTAACAATAAGAGACAAACTTCCGTCAGATAGTGTGGATATTTTAGTCTTCTAAAGAGTACTAATTTTAAGAACAACTTTACACCAATGATACGATTGGTTTTAAATTCTGAAAAAGAGTAGAAATAAGTATTTCTCGAAATGTTTATCTCTTAATAAAGGTAGTTTATTAAATTTATCGGTAAAGCAACTGCCTAAACTTATTTAATCGATAGTAAACTTTTTGAAATTTTAGTATCTATTTAAATTCCAATTGTTCATATAACAAGTTTCTTGAATTTGAAAATAGTATAATTTAATTGTAAGATTGATCATCTTTAAGCACATATATAGCTGAATAATACAAATAATACAGATAACTATTATATAATTGACATTAAAATTAAATGTAATTTTTTTCTCTGAAATCATATTATTCACATAAGAAATCAATGAAAGCATCTCATCATTCTAGGTATACAGGTGATAGCAATTGGCATTATGAATAAGTAAGGGTGAGCATAGCTTAGTATTCGACGAACTAATTATACGTAGTTATTTAGTTATACTTATAGCTAGTTTAGTTTACTATCAAAGATCGACGACCTTTCTCATGAACTTCTACTGAAACTAGAGACAAATTTTATACATCGTAAGTAGTTTTTGATCATAACTCCACCCTATACATTTATTCTTAATCATTTTTTACCTAATATATATTAAAAGGGGGAAACAAAAAAGATCAATCATTTTATGCACAAAGTACACATAAAAATCTAAACGTATAACGATACAAAAGTCGTATAAAAGCTCTAATATCAAAATCTGAATAATCGCAGATCCCTAATCAAAGCATGAGCTCAACTCTGCTTATTATCACGCCCGTTAAGCGTACCGTTCTTTGAATAGCCACTTATTCAATCGGCTTTGCTTGAAAGGAAGAAAAGCCACCCCTTGGAGCAGATGGAAAAAGCACGTGAAGAACTCGCTACTTCCGCGACCTACGGCCGATCGCCACGTCAGCTCTCTTTCTCTCTCTCTCTCCCTCGCTGTCTTTGTCTCTCTTGCAATGCTAGCCCGCGCTGGCACGCGGGCGCGGGCTTGCGCGCTAGCGATCCATAATACGAACGGCTATTGCCTGTCGATGTGCGCGGCGAATGCATATTTCACGCGCCACCCCTGCTAACGCGAGCGCGAATTGCGCTGCTGGGAGAATTAGCCAGCCGGCAATTTCCCCTCATTAGCAGTATTAGCGGCGCGTAATTTAGAACGCTAAAAGTTAACGAAAAAGCCGCGTGGCCTAAAAACGCCGTGGCAGGAGGTCCCGAACTATGCAGTAGGAGCCGCGCGTTAGTCGATTATTCCTGTTGGCGCGGTGAGTTGTCTTAGTTTTCGATTTTTCCTTTTCCACTGATCGGTTCTGTGCGGCTCTGTTTTGTGGTATGTAGTTTTGCTTTTCATAGGATTGCTCTAGGTTTATATGTAATAAACGTAAAGGATCGCTTGTAATTAACGAATTTCCTTCGAGTTAATTGAGTATACTTTAAAGTCAATTATAGTTAATCCGTCTCACGTATCTATATGTAAATGCATTCTTTCTCACTTAACTTGATCTCAATCAACCTCTCTAAGATTTATTATTTTCCCTTTTTTGAGAAATCATTAAATTTGCATAAAATTGTTCTACAGGTTTGAGCGTAAAATACACTTTATAATTTGGGTTGATATTCACTCAAATTTTAGTACTTTTTCCATCTTATTAAGTGCGGATAGTCCTCCATTAGAGAGGTCGTTAATACTTAATTTAAAAAAGAAATTAGTTACCCCATAATATTACAGAAAATATTTGCATACATAGAAGCAAAACACTTTAATGAAAAAGTATCATAAAAAAGTATCGGGCTTATCAATGAAGATTCATAAGGAATGTAAATATTAGTAATCTTGCGAAGAAAATATTATAAAACATAGAAGATAGAAATATATTTTTATTATCTAAATTTTTTATTACCCGTAGGATAAAGAAAAAATTTATATCTTTTAAAGTAGCATAACTTTTTAATATTAAAAATTAAAAAGTATTTTGTTATTTTATTTAATACGTATACATAATTGAGAAAAGCAACACATGCCTTTTTTATTTAAAAAATAAAAAAAATCATTTATCAACCACAAGTTGAATATTGAAATGAAAACTGTAAAATCTTTAATACTTTTTATAATTTGCAGCTGAAAATGCATGTGGTATACAGCATGAAAATCCACAAAACGTCTCATTTAACATTTAATTGGCGCAGGTTTTCAGCTTATCGCGCGGGGGGCGCGGTAATGTAGCAATTATTCAGCTCTCATTTCTTATACATAGCTCGTTCCATAAAACGCTAATCTTTTACAGCGAAATTCTGCTTACCTTCGGTCGTACACATACACAGACACAGACAGACGCACACAAGCAGCTTTGCGCGCGGCATTATATTAAAAAGCTAGCATATCGGCGGCCCCGTATATAAAAAAGAGCCTTTATAAAGATGCTTAATTATTAAAAAGCACGCGGTGGTAGCAGATTATTCAGGTATACACAAAGGGAAAGAAATCTGTACTCGCGCGCAAGGACTAAGCCCCGCTAAACGCTATGGGATACGAACATATCGTTAATACTGCATGTCGCTCTTATTCCTACTGGCTTTCGCAAATGGAGGGGGAGAAAGAGAGGAAGAGGAGGAGGAAAAAAGAAATAGAGACTGAGCCCTGACCGCCAGCTGAATATTGAAAGGCGGGATAGCCTGTTCTTTTTTCCATTTCGCGGTCTGGCGTGCGCAAAGCGTTTTCTTCTGGCTATCTATATATGTATGTATTTATATATGTCTGCATATACATATATACATATACACGTGCTTGTGCGTATGTGTGTTGAAATAATATATAGTTAAAGGCAGTAGGCGCGAGATGCAAGTACAGTATGCATTGAGGTGATAGGCGAGAATAGGTGCGCGCGCGTACGTATACCTGATGGTTCATGATGGTGCGGTTAATATATTTATGAGTCGGCGGTGGCGGTTGTACAACCCCTGATACCAGTGGCAATACTTTCCCTGAACCGTATGCGTTTCAAGTACAAGGGGAGGGGCGACTGAAAAGAGAGGAGGTACATAGGGGAGTGGAGGTGTCGGGGTGATCGTCCTTTTATATCGGCGATTTCTGCGCATTTTTCCCCACCTGCATGCTGGGAGCGCGAGCGAGCGGTCACCATACGCACACCATAACGCTTCGAATGGGGGGTAAGAGTCCTCTATAAGCCATCGGGACTCTTTGATCGCCGCACTCAGAATCGCCGTGAACGCGAGCCACTGCGAATCGCATATCGCGCAGGAAAATACTAGTTTTCTTCATCAAATCGATTACTTAAAATTTTGATACTTTCAAGTGGCTTAACAAAAATATCACATGTATCTCAAGTGTCAGATGATCGTGCTAAACAAGTGCAAAATTTCTGTGCGACCAACTCTTGTGAAATTCAAAATAATGTGAAATTTATTAAGTGAACGTCAAACTCACGAAATAATTTTTGTTGGTGTTCTTATTAAAATTTTGTTCTATTCAATGCATGAATCAACAATACGAGAAACATGCAAAAAATATGAAATTTGCAATGACTCTAAATTATTGTGCAGGTGTAAAATGAAATTATAATCGATATCAATTTCGAATATCAATTTCGATAAATTAAAATTTTAAAATTATAAAAATAAGTGTCTGGTAACACTATGACAACTTTAACATTAGAAAATTTTAAAGCTGGTGACAATTGGAGAGCATACGTAGAACAGCTAAATTCTTTTATATCATTAAATGATATACCAGAAGAGAAACGAAAACCGTTTTTAATAACTCAATTAAGTACACCAGTTTATGAAATTTTATGCAATTTATGTTCGCCAGATTCTCCGCAAGACAAAAAATTTACTTACGAGAATTTAGTAAAAAAATTAGAATGCTACTTTCACTCTGATACCGAATATAAGGCCCGTTTTGAATTAACCCAAAAGAAACAAGGACAACATGAAGTAAAAGAATATCGAATTAAAGAACAATTAACTGAGGGAGTTAAATCTGAAGCCCTCTGTTTTAAAGTATTCAAGGCAGCAGGCTCTTTAAAAGATTTAATAAAAATAGCTACTGAAGTTGAGTGGGAACAAACAGAAACCTATACGAAAGAAACAACCGAAAATGGCAATCAGAAATCGGGTTTATACGCAGTGTCACAATTTCGGAGAACACAAACGGGAACACGAAATAAAATTCTTAGTCGACCAGGACGTCCACGACATCCATCTCATAAACAAGGAAATGATGGAACGGCAACGAAAGTTTGTTATTGTTGCGGTAAAAATGATCATTTTGCTACAAAATGTCTTCTTAGATTTAAATATTGTTCCGAATGTGGCAAACAGGGACACATTTCTAAAACGTGTAAAATACAAAACGACTCACATATTACGATAGGTACGTTAACAAATTTTCAATTGTTATTTTACTTTTCTCAATTTAAATTTCATGCGCAAAAAGTCTATAGGCATAATCTATTATAGGTATAGCATTATTCAGTAGAATAATAAATTATTTCACTTTATTATATTTCGCGGTTAGGGAAATAAAAAAAAAGAATGGTTTCAGATCGAATATAAATTGTCATTCGAGCCGAAGGGGGGGGGGGGTAACAAATAAGTTATCTGAATCATTCTGTGTTATCTTCCGTGGCACGTATACCGCTTTTTTTGTAGATATATCTGGGATAAAAAATAGGAACTTTTGGCGAGGGTATATAAAAATATTTTTAACCCTACTTTACTATTATCATTTAAGTGACAAACTGATAAAATGTATAATTATTCCGATATTCTTAATAAACAGAATAAAAAAGTGTATAATCTGGGTAGAACATCGATTAACCCTCAAAAATAAAAAATAAACGTATTTCTATTTTAAATAACAATTTTTAATATTTTCATCGGAAGTCAGCAATTTAATACTAGCAATACAAATATAAGCAAAAATGATGACAATATTATATATAAACTGGTTGTTATACTTGTATCCACCTACTTATCAAATATAATTATATTATCGAAAGCAATTTAAAATAAAATAATATTTATAGAAAAATATTTATTTTATATACTAATTTCTTTTTAAGGGAATTGCCTTAAAAAAGTACTTAATAGTATATTACCTACCTAGGCCAGTAAAATGAGAAATAGTCTCAGATTACATGTAACTGTCGACCGAGGCGAAGCCGAATTTGACAAATATGTGATCTGAGGCTTTCTTTTTTACTGGCTAAGGTGTGTATACTATTTTTCTGCTCGACGGCACCGGAAAGCGACAACTTCATTTCGCGCGGCGGCAGGGAAGTTGGCGCTTTCCGGCCGGAGGGCAGAAAAAAGTATTACTTTTACTTAAGTAAAATTCTTACTTCATTTTGCAACATATAAATTAAAATACTATTATTAATATTTACTTTTAAAATGTTTAGTAATGATGATAATGTGATTAATTCTAAGTATCCGTTTTTCAACTCGATATAAAATAATTAACAAAATTATAGTTATTTTATGAAATTTAAAAATAGTAATTTAAAGCTCTTAAAACTATAAGTTGTTAGCTTTATACTCATCTAGTGAGCAAATCGATAGTTTATATTATTAAAATTTAACGTATTTTTAATTAAATTGCTTTCACTTAGAGATTAGAATTCCTATTATTATTAAAAGAACTGTTTTGTTGTGTGTTCAGCAGATTCGCACCATCACAGCAGCATCACCTCGACGATGCTGGAGCCGGCGTCGCGTCTACAGGCTGGTACCGGCTTTACCTCAGCCCTTCGCGACATTCCATCCTTCGCTTGCTCCGTCCAACCTAATCGCTCGCTTCCCCTTCGGCCCGCACCTCCCTTACCCCGTCGAAAACCCTCCGTTTTATGCACCACGGAAACTCATCAGAAAGTACACTATCATAACATCACCGTTGAAGGCGAGGCCGAAAAATCATCCACTGATAAGAAGGACGGACAGCAGCAGCAAGTCAATAGCAGCGCAACTCTCGGAAACGATGAGCCGACGAATGGCAGTCGAGAGGAAAAGGACAAAAATTCCTTTGATCAGAGAGATGAAGGTGAGTTTAATGATTTTCTGCTTTTTCTTCTTCTTCTTCTTTCAGTTTTACTTAGTTCTATTATCTTGCTGCCAAATTCAGGTTTAACTTGAGCCATTCATCTATTTTGCTGATGTAAATTACTAACTGTAATTAATACGGTGGATCGTCCCAGAGATTGCGTGACCTAGGAAACTATAGTGTTATTAGAATACTGAAGTAATAATTTACAATATCATCAGCACTTTTATTTTTACTTTGTTCTCGTTTTCAATCGTGCATTTTATAAAAATAACAAAAAAATTTAATTACAAAAAATTGATTTAATATTAAACCTAATATTTAAAAAAAAAAGTTGATAAAAAAATAAAGCAATAAATATCATGAAGTTTATTGTTTTAAAAAATGTTACTTGCATTTCGAGTCTCTTTTAATTAAGAGTTCAGCTTTTTCAAACAGCTTACGCTTTATACAAATAACTTATTATGCGACATCTCGAGTTTCTCTTACTGATGCGTTAACGAAGCATTTGCTTGGAATCGTCTAATATTTAACGAATGTCTAGACTGTAATGAAGTAATATTTTACAAGGAAAGCCATTTTATACAGAAATAATTTAACACAAAAGTAAAAGTTTACATCAATATTTCCTTACTTACATATGTAAATCTTAAAAATTAAAATTTTAAAATAAATATTAATTCTCTACATCGTTCATTGACATGTTAGGATATTTATTATTATTATTAGGGCGTATTCAAATTTTAATGAATTGTACATGAATAACCGTAGGGAAGGTCCTAGCTTACATTAAATAAACAATACGGTTTCCAGAGAATGGGTTTCCAATTTCCAATTTTATTAATTCTCAGAGCACTCGAGCTCTAATTGAAGTGAAGCCAACAATGCTAAAAAAGCCATAAAAAGGCAGATACTGATTTGATTTTCGATTCGATCAAATGCAATAAACGTGATAACTCTATTGAATGCAATATCATGAAACTCAGCCGCGCTAGCCAGCTCCCCATCAGCCGTTGTTAAGTCCATGACGTTCATTCGCACCAATCCGCCCTGACGTCAATTACGACGCATTTAATAGCGCATAATAGCTTGCCCCAACCCCATGCGGATATATCGCGCCAATAATTCGATTATAAGATCCGCCGGATTCACAGACGCGTCTTGATACGCGCGGCGAACCCGAGGGCTGCCGTTACTACTGCTACTGCCGCTGACAAACGATTATCCGCTTACTGCGCGTTAGCTTAGAGCGAAATAGGGATGTAAGAGTCCGATACGCTCCATCGAGTGGGTCGAGGTCAGACCTACCTTCCGCTGATATGCTTATGCTGCTGCTGCTGGCAGGTGGCCCAGGCTCTTTTTGTTTTCGAGGGTCGCGCTGGAACTATTGTTTGCTATGTTGTAATGCCAAATTTACATCCGTTTATAGTTAAATTAATACCAGACGTTTGAAATGGATATGGATTTACCTTTAGAGTTTCATTGTTTTTAAAATTTATTCATAATTATACATTTTGGCTATTATATTCCCTTCATAGTTGTCCCTTTGTTGTTAACATGAATTTTGTGTTAATAATATGATTTTTTTTAATAGATTTTCTTCGTAAAACGTCTAATATGAAAAGTAAACTAACTTTCAAATCATTATTGCATTGTAGGATAAAGTTTAAGTATAAAAAGTGCGACAATATTCTTTCACTTTGAACTTTGAGGTTTCCATGATAACTGAATCCATCTTTTTAAAAATCTAATTTAAACTGCGTTTGGGAAACTTTGGTACCCTTTTTTATATAAAATTTGCTAAGTTACTTGAAAGCGCCTATTTAATAGAGATATCGCAGCGGTTCTAAGAAGGTTAGTTCATTTTCGGGCAATCATTTGTAAGCTTTTCTGATTAGGACACTATAATCTAAAGTACTTTTATGTAGATTCTAACTTTGTTCTCCAATTTTGATTAAGTCTGAATATAAAACCTTTATTTAACAAAATGACAAAAGTGAACTTTCAAATAATTACTTTTTAGTGGTTTTTTATTGCTATTTACATGAAATGAAAAATGATAACCGCAAGGGAGAGTGAATACATATGTTAACTCTTAATGATACGGCCATGATTTGTATTTAGTGCCTAAGTGAACTAACTAAAAATTTATTAAATTACAACTCGTTTTCTCTGATCTCGATTACATATTTAAAGATTAAAATAAAAATTTCTAAAAAGCAGGAAAAAAAGAATTATTATTAAGTTAGCGTGATGGGAAGTCGCAGAATTTCATTATAATAAAACGGATACATTTTGAATCATTAATAGCTTCTAAGTTAAATTATCATTGATAATATTTGTAGAGTTCTTCACCTGAAAAATCAAATAGAATTAAAATAAATGTTAAAGACTGTTTGTTGTAAGTTATCGATTTTTGAAACCGTGACAAGGTTTCCAATTATAAAAGAAGGTCAATTTGAAAAAAATTTACATGAATAATTATTTGGTATTAGGTCTTTTCTTAACTTGTCTTTTCCTCGAACACTTATCTAGGTATTTATAAACTAAAATTGACGCTTTTGTTAAGGCGAATAAAACTTATAAACTAAAAAAGTCATTGAATTTAAAAGTCTAATAATTCGAGTATTTGTTTCTGTACATGATAACTGATAGTAAAATAATGAATAAATGCGATAGCTCGACGAAACTTCCTACAAGAGCGTATAGGTATCCACTTTCAAATATCTTATTGCCAGATTATTTTTCAATCAATTAAGCCTATAATCGTTAATCGACAAACCAAATACACTCTCAATCATGATTATTGTACAAATCATATTTGATTGACTAACTCAATTAGAAATAAACATTTGGAGCAACATTGAGTTCATTTACATTCTACGCCTATGTGGTTAAAGAGATTCCAATTAAATTTTACTGTATTACGTGTTATGAATAGCCATCGAATTAATTCAGTCGAAAGTATCAATAGAAGAACCAGAACTTTTTTAAGTGTACAATAATATTATTGTTATTTCCACCAAAAGTTGTGGAAAAACAACGAAAATTTCTCGAACTCATTAAAATAGTGTATCATACGTTATTTTCTTTAAGGAAAATCATTCAAATTTTATTGTAGTAGAGTATCGGTTGTTGAACTCTTGCTTTCTACGTACTATAAAATATACTTTCGTTTATAAAAGTCGTAGGCAACTTGTAAAAAAAAAAAAAAAATTTACTAATTAAAAATGTATCTTTATCTATTATAATCGACCTGAAAATTCATCCGTCACACACATTCCTCGAAAGCCGGCAAACAGTTCTGTCCCACATAGCAGTTCTGCGTCTTGCATCTCCAGACTAGCTGAGTAGCTGAGCGGCAGACGCGCGACAGCTGCCGCCTACTTCGCATCGAATGAGTCCGAAAAAAAGACGATCAGGCTTTTATACACTCTCTTTGCTACATATATAAAAGCCCCCGCTGCGCGCCTCTCGGCTGGCTTATCACGCGTAAATACAATTATCAAAGCGGCACGTATCGCCCAAGAGCAGCAGCAGCAGCAGCAGCAGCACCAGCAGAGAGCGGTGTCTTCAGCCGTTTGGCGTGACGCAACGAGCGTGGCGGGCAATTGTTATCGCGGCTTGCAGAGCGAGCGCGCGGGCGCGCGCGCGCTATACGAGCAGTTCGGCAGCGCAGCTACGCGCTCTCAATTAGGTGGTGAGCGCCGACGGCTTACCAGAGACACAGTGCCTCGTACGTTTTTCTTTTTTTTTTTTACTCTCAGAGATCGAGTGTGCCTGCAGTGGTGACGGTTCAAAGTGAAAAAGTGCTCGGTAAGCAGCGGCTGATTACGTTGGCCAACGCGCATGACGGAGATATCGGCAGAGTTGACGCCTCAGTTATATTGGAGAAAAAAAGCTCTTGTTAAACATCTTCCATGAAAGCTGCCATTTCAGCGAGAATCGAGAGATTACTATCAGTGCAAACATCGGGCCGCATAAGCGCGGCGGAATTTCCGAGGCGCAGTAGTAACGGCGCTATTTCGTCAGACTCTCGCAGCGCTGACACGAAATTCCGACTATCCTTGTTCTGCAGCTCGGTGGCGTTTCTTCGCGCCTTAAATTTTTACGAGCATGTCGGAAAGAAGACAGCTTTTTCTCTACTATAGAGAGAGATAAGCCCGTGCTAAGCGCGCAAAAGCCACGTAATTGCTTGTAGGGGCGAGCGAGCGCGCGCGCGCACGCTGCCGCTGCTGCTTGCCTCTTATTTCTCGACACGTGCACAACAAGCCGGAATATTGAAAAAAATACCAAGAAATATGCTAAAGACAAATGCGGGAGAGCGATAAATTATCGATTCTTCGACATTCGGCGCAGATTTCGAGAGATTTATACACGGAAGGTGATTTATGGATTGTTCTTTCAATAATAATAATAATAATACCTGTCTAGTAAATGCGGAGTTTGCGTTCGAGATTTGAGCGAATGTTTATTTAGACAAATTTTGAGATATCTGGAAAAAGTTTATTGTTTATTTATAATTATGTTTAAATATGCGAATACAATTCTGAGACATACAGCCAATGTGGGTCGAAAGAACTTTATCAAAGTCGAGTTCGTTACTTAAATCGATGGCCAATTATATAATGAAGCGATCTCTTCGACTCGTTTGCTTTCGTAAAATACGTAAAATCACGTGCCGTACTTAATCAAATTAAATTAAAAATAAATACTCAATTTTCTTTTTTAATTTATTCGCTATCATCTTATAAATTACTTAATCACATAATAAGTAAAACGACTGCAATTAGAAAATATTAAAACTAATTTAATATCATTTCGTATCTATATTACGATAATTTCTCGTTGCCAGCCTAATATAGCCATTCACGCAAAAACGATAAATATTTAAAAACGATTATTATATAACGTATTCTTGACCTAAGTGAGCGCCTCCCCTTCATTATTCCAATAAATGATATAGAGCCACGAAAAGAGGGTGAAACGTCAGCTGGTTTTTTTTTCACCGCGCTGCTCCACCCACAAAGCGGTCTCGCTTAATTTTACTTTATTCATTCATACACGCGAGATTAAATTTTCAGATGGCGAATTACGAATCGATATTACTGATTTAAACGTTGAATATAGAATGACCGCAAGCTGCGGGAAAAGAAATTGAAAATATCTGAGAACACGTGAAGTTAATATTAGTTTGAAATTCTAAAAATCGTCGTTCCTTCTGTAAAAAGTGCCTTAATAAAGATTATCTTGACTATTAAAGAAATACTTGTATTTTTAGAAATAAGCTATTTTTCATAATCTTGAGGATAAAACAGTTTCTTGGTTAATCTATTGAGAGATAACGAGTGCTTACCTAATATCAAGAACCGATATCAATATTTTTATACGCCTAATCGCTTGAATATTACGTTTTCAAAAATGCTCTTGATTGTGTTATAAAAAGTGAATTACAGTGTATTGAGTAAATAGATAAAAAAATTTTATCACTACTAGAATCCTAACATAAAGTGTATGGCGCGCGCACATGCGGTCACGGCAATAAAGTTAAAATCCGCGATATTTGAAAAATATTACAAAAACAATACAGCCGCGTCACCAGCAACGAATAACAGTCCTCAAAATGGCATAATAATTTCTGGCGTGCTGACTTTTTAAAGTTAGAAATAGAATCCGAGAATAAAAGTTGTGGCAAACAACTTATTTTAAATACATAAAAAGGCATGTTCATAAAACTTAAACTACAGCCACTATCAGTGATCTAAATAGTATAAAAACAAACAACTTTTATATATAAGATTATTATATTTTTTTTTATAAGAAATGACTATATAATTCGGTAAATTATAAATCCAATGATTTAATAATTCTCTAAAATCTGTAATTTCTTCAGTTTCAGAAAAGTCCGAGCTAGAGCGACAATTGCAACTAGATCAACAGCAGGAGCCGCAGCAGCAGCAGCAGCAACAGGAGCAAGAGAAGCAGCAGAAGGAGCAGCAGGAGGAGCGAGCGGAAGCATCGAAGCCAACAGACTTAGCACGTAATGGCGAGCGGAGGCTGCGCAGCGAGTCGCCGAGGCCGCGCATCATCGAGGACATCGTCGTCGTCGAGGCGAGCGGCCCAGAGCCCCAGCACACGAAGATGGTGCCGCCGCTCAGGCTGAAAAAGATAGCCAAGCAGCGCTCCTCCTCCGACAGTTCCGAGCAGCCAGCCAGCGACGTGCCGGCTCCGCAAGAGGACGACGACAGAGCAGCCCTGGAGGAGGAGGAGGAGGAGGAGGATACCTCCAAGTACTGCATCGTCACGGCAGCTAAGGAAGAAGCTGGCCCGACGCTCAACGACGATACGATGGGCGGCGAGATGCCGAGCAGCAGCTCTGATAACGTCAGCGCAGCTACTGCCAGCCCCGCCTGTACGGCCAACAGTATCGAGATCATGATTCCGTCGCTGCCCGAGCTGGGGATCAAGGAGACCAGGACCGACAGGATTAGCTTGCCGCAGCAGCCACCCAAGCCTTTTATAGTCAATTATATACTTGGCAAAGATGTGTGAGTCGCATCATTTCTTTTATTCTTCATTCATTTTCTTATACCCACCTTCTATATACAATCACTGCGTTCTTATACATCAGTCATTTATTTTTATTGCTAGACCAAAAAGGACAAATAAATAATATTAGTTTTTTGCTTTAATTTTTCAATACTTGAAACGGATTTAGTTGCTATAAATTTATAATACTAATGATAAAAACAAAATCAGTTCATTTACAAATATTGCCCCATTTCATCTCAGTGATATGCCCAATTATTATCCAGTGGTTTTGAAAGTAGTCATTTTTTATGTTTTTCAATATGCTTTTTTTATTATGATAAATTTAGCAGTAGTATAAAGAAATGTTAGTATAGTCGAGAATAAAAAAAAATCATTTAAGTAGCGATAAATATTATTTTATATTGTGATAGAGAACTTTGATCTTAAGAGCTTCATCATTTACAACTCTTCCTACAATTAAATTTTTATTTATTTGTCAATTTTTAATGAAGTATTTCTCCAATTGTATAAAACACAAATCGTTAGTAGTTAGATTCAAAAACAATGCTTGAATTAAAATTAAGTAGATATCATTTACATTACATTGTTCTAAGA
>UELX01003833.1:0-21026 GCA_900480035.1 Eupelmus urozonus
GCAGATTTTAATGTAAAAGAACATAAATAAGAATAATTGTTTTATGCAGGTAATTAAAAATCTTTTATTTTATTTTTTTCTTAATAGTTGAAGTAAATTGAATTTTTTTAGTCATTAAGTTTTACGTAACAATAATTTTATCAACATTTTATCCTTTTGAGAATAGCGAGAAAATGAAGTTTTTCTTGAAATAATTAATAAATACTGAACAAAACATACAAGCTACTAAAATTAAAAAATTTATTAAAAAATAATTTTTTTTTTAATTTCCCATAAAGAGTTTTAGCACTTTATTTTTCAATAACTATATATTAATAAAAAGTAAATAAAAAGGAGCGATGCACTAACGTATCGAATAAATCAATAAGTTTAAGGAAAAAAGGAGCAAAGGAAGGACAATCGGTAAAGATCACAAAAAAATAATCAATTTAACCGTCGTAAGCAGTATTTATTCATTTATAATAATCAAATCAGGTATTCGGGCACTGTGTATTCTCCGAAGAAGAGCGACTTTCGCTTGGACTCGGCTCTCGTCGCGCGCAAAAAGTCTCTACAACTAATCCGCGACTCGAAAATCGTCCCAGCCTAAAATCAGCCTCTTCCTCATCTCTCGCTCCTTCTCCTTTCTCTACTAATTAATTGCCGTATAATGCGTCGTTCGATATATATATATTATCGCCTTGCGGGACCAGTAGCGCACGCGGCTACTCGCTCAAGGCGCACCGACACGTACATCCCTTATACGTATATATAAACACATCTACGCAAAAGTTTATTTATTTTCATCTTTTTTTTTTATCATTTTTTTAATCATCATCATCATCCGTGGCAATCACCGGACACTCTCAAGGCGTTTAATTATTATATTCAATTCTTCCACCCCTCTATTATTTTATATTTTTTTTTAAACTCCCAGTCCTCGCCGCAATGTTATCAAAGCCCGTCGTGTGTCTTTTTTCGTCCTGGCGCCGACCTCGCTATAAGTGTTCGATAACAAAAGTGCGTCGATGATACATCCCGCGTTCCATTACTTTGCAATATGTATATATAAATCGCCATGGGGTAGTCGGCGACACACGGGGGGGAGGTCTAGTAATTTTGCTCAACTAGGAGGTAAAATGCGGTTGGACGTTTATAACGAGAGTATACATATCTTGTCTTCCTTACAGCGTTTAATGCATTCTTTTTTGCTTGGTTTATACATAATAACTAATAGTATGCCGCGCGCACGGTACGATAATAAAGAGATCATATTTCTGCATCGTCGCTCGACACGAAGGAAAGCTCGCGCGCACTTACTTTCCTTTATTTATTTATTTTTTGCTTTCGTTTGCTTTCATTAATCCTAGGATTCTCTCGAGTTTGTCTCTTATAAACCACCATTATTTATACATTTATACACCTAGGATTCCCTTTGTTTTTAAGGTTTTGTTGTTTTTTTTACTCTTATCGTTAGCGTTATTAATAATCATTATTATTATATTATTATACACATGACATTATGCTTGAGAACACGCGCGCGCTATAACAATCGAGCTTTTTTTCATTTGATGCGTACAAAGGTATATATAATGCAGTATGTTTTTTTTTTCTCGTGCGTGCGTGACCTTCGACATGAAAAATTAGCGAGCTCAAGACTGATCACAGATCAATAAGTTTAAATTTTGTATTTACTAGTGAATTAACTAAATTTCTTGACGGAACAGTGATAATCACTACCCATCGATCACAAAGTCTAAGCAGTGATTGGCCTTTGAAGGTTGTATTTTCATTAATAATAACGATATATTGATTTACTGCAGGCTAAATCAAGAACTAATCGTAACCTTGACGCAGAGTATGTAGTTAAATTCAATGACTTTTGATCGAATCCAATTGTGAATAAATTATAAAATGTTATTTGCGTCGATCAGTCTTTAAGCTCGCTCAATTCGTCGCACCGATTCTGGCAGTCACATTTTTGTTTTTTTTTTTGTTTTTTTTTCATGCTATTTACAATGTCGCTTATCGTGCGTGCGTGCGTACTTACAGCATTGATTATTTTATACTACTTCCTAAAATGCTCACCGAGGCACCGCTGCGAACGACTTTGTGTTATTTCATTCTAGCGTGATCGGAATAAGTAAGACACTGACTGACGCGACACTTTTGTTGTTTGAAGCGCAAAAAACGCTGTTGATCTGCGAATTTTATTACAAAGAGGACATCAACATAATGTTATTGCTTTAAAAGATGTTTTGAATAAAAATTTAAATAACCATTGAAATATGAATAAAATTACTGCAAGAAATTTAAAGATAAAGTATACTGAGATAAGTTATTGGAAAAAAATTATACAATATATTAATAATTTGCTATATTTCTCTCGACGACTGCTACAAGCGTATTATTTATGATTATAAAATTTTGTCTTTATTACAAATATTTTATTTTAATTTAGTGAATAAAAATTCACTCACATTAAAGTAAGGGTCAATCGATAAAACAAGATAAAATCCGACTTTTTCCAAAATAACTTCCTCAATGTCATGATGAATCATTAAATTGCAGTTATTGATTATTATTACTGACGGAAGAATCGCGTAGGCAGCAAGAAAGCCTTTTAAATAATGTACCGCATCAATAAATCTAAAATTGTAAAACGATTTACAGCGCGAAAAGTAAACCAGATATACAGAAAAGAGTCTCGTCAGATTTCTCCGATATAAAAGATTGTCAATAAGTCACACCTCTTGCAGTCGAATCGCTGATCGCAGAGATTATACACTTTAGATGCAGATTATGGATTGCCCACATTAGCAACATTAGTGCAAAACAATATAATAAAAAACAAATAAACTTAGGATATCTCGTTAAATGTGTAACGAGAGCAAGTCTTATTATGTACCGGTAAATTGAGAACTACCGCCAATTACATACAAACATACGTACACGTGAAAAATGCATTCGATACTCCCGGAATTTCTTACATATTCAGGCACACAAAATTAACGTACAGGCACACACGCACGCGCGTGCGAACGCAACTGTTCTACAACTTTAACTTATTCAGAATTGAGAACATGCATAAATTTCAATTTTCATAAAAAAAGAAGCTTGTTTTTATCTCAGTCGAATTAAAATGCACGTAGAGAAGTAGTTTTTAGCTCTCAAAATTTATAGAGAGCAAGATTATGTACACAGACTGCAATAATAAAGAATGATTATCGTTACTAAACAAACATGCGTAACATGACATGCATGTATTATGCATGTTCCCTATTGCTCAATTAATACAGTTTTAAGAACAACAAAAAGTGAACATCGTGTCGTAGTTATACAAATGCTCGTCTTAATCAATTCTACGTATTTTCATCCATTAAATATCCAGCCGTGCAACCTGCAACGTTCCCTTCAATAGTCTACATGTTGATTTTTTTATTACAATTCCTCGTTTACAATTTCCTAGCATTCACGTTTTATATAAATGCGAATAAAATTATGACTTAAGTTTTTTGTTTGTTTCTTTACTCATCTCACTCGGCCGCGCGTTCGGCGATTTGCCGTTCGAAATATTAGTCTTTTTTTTAAAGTCCACCTAACAAAGAGCTGGACAAAGAAGCAGAGATAACATATACGCCGGCGATAGATGCAAGTCCCAGCCTAGCAGAGGAAAATTCCGTCGATCTTACGCGACATTCACAGACTTTGGATTTTCATTTCTCTTTACACAGCTTATCAGTTTTCGCATTTTTTTTTGTCATCTTCCTATTCCGTTCGACGCAATCGCAAACGAAGCTAGGCGCCAATTCGCACTTTTTTTTGTAGATGATAAGTTTTAATAAAAACATTACAGTTATGCATGTCAAATTGTACCAATTGTAATAATAAGATAGCACTCTACTGTTTTGATATACGGTAGTTCAAATTATTTTACAATTGAAGCATTCACAAATATATAAGTACTTCACGATATATACAACACAATCTGTTACATACAATCAAATATGTAAATATTGAACAACACATTATAAAAGAACTATAAAATTTTGGCAATTTTAGCAAGTAAAATTGCTAGATTCTTTAATAGTTCAAATCAACGCCTGGCTTCCATTATGTTATAGGCGATTCGGATCGAGGTGCACGCCTGCAAGTGTCGCATGTGTACACAACGTACAAATCTAAAATACTTGAGAGCATGTTTTTTATTTTTGTTAATTATTTATTTATTTTGTCGCCTTACTTATTTCTCTTCTAATTTGTCGTGTATAAAGAAAGCCATCTCGACAAAGTGTCGCGACGTCAAGATGTTGGATCACAGCCTTATAATTCAATGTCAACAATATCGGCAGATCGCGCGCACGCGAGTATATATCCAGGGACGCGTTGTACAAGACTCGATCCATTTAAAATGCACTTGTGCTTTTTAAAAATCAAATTTTCTCTCAATACTAGAGGGCTACAGTTGCCCCTGGCTTGTTGCTCTTGTCTCGATTTTTAACACAATATGGACGTGTCGCGTCGACGCTTCTTTTTTAAAGCTTTCACACCGCACACAGAGTGTATCATGCTTATAGTACTCGAGTGCCTTCTCGAAAATGCGACTCTACAACGGTTAAAAATTACAACTCGTCAACGTTTACCACCTCATACACTTTAATTGGAACTCTATCCGTTGAGTGGAGTTGCATGATTTAATTAACTTTTTTACTTTCACGTTCTTTTTTTCTTTTTGTTCACGAGTAATTATAAAGGATTTGACCTATTAAAAACAAACAAATACATCAAGTCTTTTTTCTAGTGTCACTTGAGTCCACTTACAATAAAAATCTGTACGTAGACAATTTTTTTCACAAGCTCCAATGCAATATACATATACATATATATTCAGTGCAAAATCGCATGTGGCGAAATTCGTCATCACGTCGTTTTATTAATGATAAAAACTAATGGCAGTAGTTTAGCATCCAATCGATCGATGAGCGAAACGCCAATTGCCTCGTACAACGGTTCCCAAGATGACACACGAGAGTACAGCTAATGCTTCGTTTATCACATGAAATCTGGTTTCTTACTATCACGGCTCTAAAAACGTGACTTAGAGGAAACAGATTCTCGGCTGATTATCGATATACACGTACGAGGAAACGAGTTGTCGTTTCGTCGAATCTTGCGTACAGTCTATTAAGTAATAAAGTAAAAAAACAGAAGAAAGAACAGAGAGACAGAGGAAACAATTAATACCTAAAATAAAAATCGATAAAAAGTACCGACGTTCGGTGCTATACAAAGTAATCAGTACAGTAGAGTGAGAAAAACTCAAAATCATAGACGATACACATGCGGGGCTCATAAAAAAAAAACGTGAGGGAAGCGGGTTCGGATGCGGAATATTTTATCCAATTGTATCGTACAGTCATACGAAGCTTGGATTAACTTTTAACGATAAATGACGCTCGTTAAAAAACTGTCAAAACATTATTCAACTAGTTATTATCAGCATATACTTTAAATTCTTCTTTGCTATCAAATAGTAAAAAATTTTGTCTAGAGTACAAAATTTATTCAACGGATATGGCAGCAGTTTACGGACGTTTCTAAAAATGCAAATTTCACGATAAAAGCATGAGAATTCGTTGTGTAATCGACAATGTAATAGTGATAAAACATTTTAGATATATGCGAGTGAACTTCCTCATCTTCCATCAAATAAAGAGCGGGATTACAAAATTATTTATTTACTTTGAGAATTTCGATAAATACTCTTTAGGGAAGTTATTTTAAATAAAAGTATAAATAGAATTACGCAGCGATTCCATATCTCGTATACATAAAATTATCTCCTTAGTTACTTATTATGACGAGACATTAATTGCATAACACTAAGAGAATAGATCTAATTTTCCAGCACATCTATCACGTTTTATCACTACACCGTAATTTGCAGTGCAAGGCTGGCCTCGGGCACTAGCAAACTCCGAGTAAGGTTTTCAAGCACCGAGCTGAAGAAGCCTTCGCGCATGTGCAGACGCCCGAAAATTTATAGTGCCCAAGGCTTGGCTCTTAAAAGTACACCCCAAAGCTTCATACGAAAAAAAAAGCTGAAAAGGCCTACTTTTAGAATTACAAACGTAGACTTCTGCAATAGAAAATGAAAGGTTCCAAAAAAATTCATATTACACTCAACGATGATGGAAGGAAAAAAATTAGCTATACAGTTTAAAGCCGCTCAATTAGGGCAGAGTTTTATGAAGCGTCAAAAGTTATTCCGAGCCTCGGCTCCGCGCTCCGCTGGCAACGAAAGATAGACCGCGTGTAACAATAACGGAGGAGAATTGAGGAGCGGCTCGAGCGGCTCCTCACATCTCCGCGGCGTAGCGCCTTATGTCCTGCCAAACGTCTTTGTCGACGAGCGACCTGTCGGAGACGCTGCCCAAAGAACCGTGGGAGCTGTGACTGTCGTGCGAGGAGCCGTTGCTGTGTTGCTTTACGTCCTGCAGGCTATGAATTAGAAAGAAAACAACGATAAGATGGTACACGATAATTTCGTCAACCAACTTCTTTCAAATCATCTATAAGGCTCAAGTACTAATTTACTTTAGAATCATTGCGCACATTATTTTATTTTACTTCGACACACTTTATTATATTTTACAATAAAAAGTCTCATACTCTTATTTAATTAAAAAATTTTATCATTAAAATCCTCAAGACTTTGTAAAAAAATTAATTAAAATTACGTATTACATTGAATGCTTATATAATCTAAAAAATTATAATGACTCAAATATGGTTTTGCTCTTAATTGTAAATACGCATATATACCGAATAAAAAACATACTTCTACATAAATTTCATATATAAAAAAAAGGTTAAAATCTTTTTAGCCACTGATTAAAATGCACAATGGAATCTTTCCAGATGTACAAAACTTATTGCATCAATAATTCGATAAAAAAAAAGAACAATAACAAAAAATAAAATGATTCTAAGGCAAACGAATTCAGCCACTACATAGAGATTCTGGGTGGGAGTTTCTGGGAGAGCAACCAAGATCTAAAATCTAAGAAAACAGTGGGGTAGTAGCATAGTCATCACATATAACAAGCATCCGAACCCGTGCAGCTGCGGGACTTACCTGAGGCTGTCCCACAGAGCTTTCGAGTGGCCGTGCGAATTGGCCTTATCGGGATAAGCCGTTAACGGGGCTTCGCATGCGTCGGAAAAGTTGAGTCGCGATAGCTGGGTATACAGCTGACGGCGATTGTTGCTATGCTGCTGCGCGTTGTTGACGTTGTTAATGTTGCTGCTTGTCTTCATGTCGGCGAGAAGCTCGCGCAGTTTGTTGGCCAGCTGCTGGCCTTCTTTCTTCAGCTGCGACTGCGATTGCGACTGGTGCTGCTGCTGTGGCTGCTGCTGGTTGCAGCAGCTCGCCGCCTTGCTCGAGCCCCGACTATTGCCGGACGGGCACGTACGCAGACCCAGCGTACCGCTGCCCTACCACAAAGCATAAGGATTTTTTATTAGAAACGAGTATTAGCTGGATTTGCCTTAAAATACGTTAATGTAAAATAAAATTTTTCTTTTTTTAAAAACATATATTCTTAAAATCTCCTCAAAACTTTATGACATAAGAAAAATTCCGCATAACTTTAAATTATCAATTAAAACTACTTCGAAACTAAGAATGTTTCCTTTTTGAAACTTTGTTATCTTTCAAGAAAGCTTTTAAAAATCACTTGGAAATTCAGTTGCGATAAGTCCACAAAGAATACATTTATACAAACGCTATCGTTCGCCTGTAAAACGAAATATGATTATGAAAATTGATTATGCACTTTACAAAAATCTGAGCAACCAAGGTTCGAGAGTCATTTCAAACGAGCCGACTTTGCAGCACAAAACCCTTACATACAGCACTGATTGATTTACAATCGACAGACAGATTAGCACTCGAACTAGGCCAATGAACTCTCACTCCCCCCGTTAAGTCAGACACGCTTCCTCAAGCGCAATTAACTCTCTCACCAACTGGTCCCTCATATATATATAAAACCGTCAAACGCCTCTCCACACCTCCTCTACCACCCCTCCCACAACTCTCTCCAGCCCCTCAACTCTCTCTCTACCTGCCTCGGCCAAACAATGAACCCTCACCTGGAAGTTGGGCGGCGGCAGGGTCTGGTGTAGCGAGGTCGTCAAGCTGGGCAGATCGTTGGCCTGGGCCGTGCTGCTCGGCGCTGCCGGCAGGCTCTTGTTGCTGTCGCTGTGCGCGGGCTCGGGCGGCCTCGGCAGCCGGCGCCTCAGCCAGGCGTGCCTGAGCGCTCGGCTCGGCGTCATCCTCAGCTCCGGGTCCCACTCCAGACACCGCTCGATAAAGTCCAGGAACAGCGGATCGTCACAGCCCTTCAGCGCGCGCTTCAGATTCTTCGAGCCTGGCGGCCCGCGGAACTTGCCCCGCCTGGACAGTCCACCGCTGAGCTCGACGCTGCCGTCGGCGTTGAAGCTGACGCCGCTGTAGCGCGGGTAGCCCTTCGTGCTGATGAACTGCCTGGCGCGCTTGGCCTTCTCGAGGAGCCGAGCAGGCGGCATGCCCAGGAGCTCGATTATGCAGGCCAGCTGGTCGGGCTCGTCCTCGCCTGGGAGGAGGGGAAAGCCGGTGAGCAGCTCGGCCAGGATGCAGCCCAGCGACCACATGTCGATCGGCATGCCGTAGGAGGCGCCCAGGATGACCTCCGGGGCGCGGTAGAAGCGTGACTGGATGTACGTGTAGACCCGCTGGTTCTCGTAGCAGCTCGAGCCGAAGTCTATCACCTGATGAGAGAACGGTGGAATTAGTTTTTGTAAATAGAAAATATTGCGTTTTTTGTTTGGCTTGTAATTTGATGGAGCACTTTGTTAGGATTAGATGAGAAAAAAGTTACACGGCCGCTGTTAATCATTGCTAATGCCTGACAGCCAGCGAGCTTTTATTTCTGTTCATTAAAATCAGATAAATTATAATTTAGTGTACGTGTACATTAGGCTTAGAAATCTTTACTTTGACTCGCTTCACTTGGTTGGAATAAAATACGACGGCTTTTAATCTTGCGCGATATCAGACGAGGTGCGTATATAGTCAATGTTACATTTTCGTGATAATTTTTAATGGATTATCTTAGCCTATTTATACGCGTCGTAAATCACTTGGAATTATTCGGAATACAGATCGATCGCGAGAAATGTAATTATTAGGTAGCTGTGTTATATTCTCTGCTGAATCTGTAGATGGATATCGAGAATGTTTATTTTGCCTTTTTTTAAAAAAAAAAACGTGAACGACATTTTTCTATTCGATAATCCGTATGTAAACAAACATTGATAAGACTGTTAACAACGCAGTAGTCGATTAATTATCCATAATGCAAGATATCGATTTATTTATTTTTATAATCGCGATAGAGTCAAGCATCTGCGCCATATAAACATCTATTCTTCACCATCGATTAATTAAAATTTTTATTGTACCGATCCAGAGCTTCTTGAAAACTCGCTTAAATTAACTTAATCGCACGCTCGGCATCGCTAAATTTCGCCTCGCAATCGCGGCTTGTAACATAAAGAACGTTAAATTGCAAAAAGCGCCTCGGGAGTTTATAAAACAAAAGTCAGCGCTTTCGTAAACAAGCTCTTGAAAAAATACGCGCCGCCGGCGCTATCTGCACGCTCACGCGCTTTTCCGTCTCGTTTGCTTTCAATTTTCAGCGTTCAATGTTTTGCGAAAACACGTGTTAATCAGCCGCGTGGCTATCGATCCTCAAAAAAAAGCAAATCAAACTATAAACCAAGCGCGATCTCATACTTTATAACAAGCCTTAAGATTTTAAACTTCACAGCCATGCGATCGCAGAGAAAGAGAGGAGAGAGATCGAGGCCAGCGATTATCTCGGCTTTTCAGTGCTAGCCCGGCGCTCTAGGAAACACAGAGAGAGCGAGAGAGCCGGAACGAGAAAAGCAGCCGTCACCCCGCCGACACATATAGGTGAAAATAAATCCACCCCGAAGAGCTTGCAAATCCCGGCAGTCGCACGTCCGAAAGCTCCGATTCCTCGTGCTCTCCCTCCATCAAGCTCAATAAAAAGCTCTCTCCCGCGAGCAACAACGTATATGCCCCGCGTCGTATAAATAATAAGTGGAGTAGGCTGCTGCGCGCCGAAAACGTATGTAGGCCTACGCGCGCGTGCACAGGTGTGCCTCTCCGCCGGCAGCGAAAAAAGGGGGAGGAAAAAAGGGGTGGAGAGAGAGAGAGAAAGCTTGCATGCAGTAGAGAGAGAGAGCGAGTTGGGGGGACTCTCGTAAAAATAGAAATGGAATAGGTTGACGATGCACTATTAATAGTGCTCCAAGCTCGCCGGAGTCGATAAAGCTCCGAGAGCTCGAACGGCCACGCGATGCCCGAGAGCTGTTATGTATGTGTGTATATATGCGCGAGCGGCGTGATTTAACCGATATGTGCACACATGCCGCTAGTCGACTTCTCTTTTTCACGGCCGGAGAGAGGAAAAAGAGTTCGCTGACGTCTTTTTCCAGCCTAGTGTGTGTATATTCGTTTATTTAACGGAGCTTTAGACTGCGGAGCTTGCGGGATGGATATATGGAAGCGGCTTTTTTCATGCAGACTTTCGAGACACGTGGGGCCGGGAGAATAACAACGCCGGGCCGAAAAGTTCCAACGTCTAATGTGTAGATGTGGAGCGGAGAACGTGCGGGAAATTGGAACGGGCTTGATTTTCCGGCGCGCCGTACGTTTTGGTTATTTTTGATTTAGTGCGATGACGGCCCGGGCCCTACCGGATCAGTGTATTAATGGCTATTCGGATTTTGCGGATTTCAGTCGAAAGTGCGCGGAGGCGAGAATATACTTTTTTTTCGGCGGGAGAGGTGAGAATCGATACGTACGATGATGTGTTTTTATTTTTATCAGATGGCTTTTAAAAATAGTTCCTTTGATTAAACCCGCTGTCCAGAAAAAATATGATTTATGCGAGGCCGCGGGTTTATATAACAAAACATCGGATTGTAAAACTCCGGAATACAATCGCCGAGGCGCACCGAAAAAAAAGACTCTTTTACTTTCTTTTTGCTAAACAATCGATAAATTGGATCACGGTAGAGTGACTTTTACTATAGTTTCTCCGAGCGTGAAACGCGCGCGTATATAAGATACAGCCGAGATTTTTTTATCTCCACTTAGAAAAATTTCTCTAGAGATGACGTCGGCCCTTATGTATTCCAAGCGCGAAGATTACACACTGGGCTGTAAAGAACGTAATAATTTTAGGAGATCGGAAATGTACGGGCAGGCGGGAAAGTATTACGGCTTAACGACCGAAATTTACGTACTATGTATTTATACACCTTTTCAAATTTGGCGCGATGACAAAAGCTCCCGGCTTAAACAAAGGAAAATCTCGCACGCGTTTAAATAAAGACTGCCGGCTCTCTCCTGTATACACGTCCACGCGCGAGGTGCGTATATATTTTGAAGAATGAAAAAATCCCTGAATGAGTTCATTCAGGCGCGATTTCTATGGGCGCGCGAAAATGTACATCCACGGCGCTGCCATTAAAAGCTATATCGCGACGTATCAAAACTTGAAGCACACAGACGAGCCGTCTCGGCGAAACTTTTCTCAACAAACATCACAGCTGTTATTTATCCTCAAACACAAAACGCAAATTACACTGTTTATCTTTGCCAAATCCGCGGTGGTAAAGGTGTAAATCTCCAGCTGTTTGCGCATGAAGCTACACGCGTGCGCGAGAGATAAGAGCTTTTCTCCATCGTCATAGTTTTACGACGTTCCTATTCAATCGCGGAGCGCATTTGGAGCGAGTCTATGAAAAATGATGCTATAGATAGGCGAGCGTAGCTTTCTGGCGCGCGTCATCGCGCGCTTTCCGGCTCTCGGGATGATATTGGGGATTCGAAAGATAATACGATGGCTGAAATGATGCGAGTAGACAAAATATTTCTTCTGTAAAAATGTAAGGCGCTGGGGAGGTTTAAGTCTATTTCCGGTTAATTGAATCCACGGGGGTGTTACTGGCTTCTGTAGGGGTGTGACTGGGCGGTTTTTTTTCTCTTTGGGTCTATTAATAAAGATTTGTTGAGGTGGTAAAAGTGTCTTATAAGTAATGATGCGGTAAAGGTTCCAATTTGTTGCATCCAAGGCGTATCTGAAGTTTTTATGATAATAGCTTGGTAACCGTTGGAAACACAGAGCAAATGTTTTCATTGACTAGAATTACTAAGTGCACTTTTAATGTGTTTCACTCTACGTAGTCTTCGACCGCAGAACGCAGAACAAAAAAAAAATTTCGAAGCACAGAAAAGTGGAACTCTCCTAAAACTTCGCTTTAAAAATGCAGCGGCAATTCCGGCCGCATCCATAAGTAAAACCGAAATTTCGAAAAGTGCTACTTTAACGCGCGATTCGAAAAAAGAAATCCGATATAACGCAAGAAAGTTCATAAATTTTTAAACCAGAATAAAAAAAACTCTCTCTCCGACAAAGCAACTCAGCGAAACCCGATCGAATCAGCTCTCTAGGAAAGGGCGGAAACGCCGCGAATCAACAGGAAAGCCAAACACGATCCGACGCTGCTGGCCGCTTATACAAAAGAGATAACAATTAGACGTCGGAATCGGAGCGACGTTATAATACAGCTCACCGAAAAAAAAAAAAATCGAGGCGGCCCTAAACAAACGGAGCAGACCGGAAGAGTTTCGGAGGTTGACGACCGGCTGACGCTTACGAAATTGACCGCGGCGCGGTTTTTCATTCTCCTATTTTCTCTCTCGCGCGCGCCGAAAAATCACGTGGGCGGCGCGCGGGGTCGATGTACATCTCGCTCTGCTGGCTGTATTGCTGCTCTGGCTTTTCTATCTCTCTCTGTTTTTTCGAGGCTGCCGAGCGTGGCCGGTTCCTCGTTAGCGGCCGTTTTCTTAAACGTTTGACGGTGAAGTTTTGCAGTGAAGACTGGCCCTTAATTTTCAAGGTCGGAAGTGTGTGTATTTTTTTTTTCGATTTTTCGAGTTTGTTTTGGTTTGGGATAGGTGATAATTAATGGTTGTTTTTTAATGAAGAGTTACGTTAAATTATGGAGAACCGGAGCGCTCTAGATTTTCTTTGACGCGTGATGAAATAAACGATTACCCCCTTAGACGCTTTTATTTATGAATTTCAATATGTTTGAGCCGGCTGTCTTGTAAACCGGATACATAAAACTCCGGCCTTAAATAATTTATAAGCGCGATGTGTAAAATAAGGTAATCTTACGGAAACGCCGACCTTGCTGAGTCACATGAAAAAATATATGCATCAAACGAGCGCTGTTTATTTGCACAGATATATTTTCCTCTGTAAATATGCTACTGCTAAAGTAGTGTTTATTTGATAACACGCGCGTTTTGTACACGCATCCAATCTCCGTTTGTAACACACACAACCAGCGAGTATCGTATAAAAAGAAGTTTTGCACGAAAAGGCGCAGCTTCAGTTATCAACCTTACCCGTTCGAATAACGGTACATCTCACCAAAACACAAGCACTCCCCCTTAAACCTCCATTATTAACCAAAATCCCCTCTAACTCCCCAATCCCCTCACCCAAACACCACCCACAGCAGCCAAACTCCAAAACCCATCCATAAAAAAAAAAAGAAACCAGCTCCTCGCTATCATGACCCCCTCGCGCTCGGCAACAACACACATCCTGGCGCGACTCCGCACTTTCGCACACACGCTCTTACATATATACACCTCTCCAACGCAGGTACACACACACACTCTCACCCAAACTACATAGCGCAGCTATACACACTCTCCCAGCTCGCCACGGCCGGGTGACTCAAGCTCGGCAAGCTGTGCAGAGCGCCATATCGAGCCGGAAGTTTTCCGAGTCTCTCTCTCAGCGCGGCGTCGGTGCCAACGGACACAGCCACGACAAAGAATACATTAGACGTCGACGTCGAGAGAGACTCATCGATTCGTCACGAGACTACCCCCGGAGAGCGCGCGCAGCTGGGAACAATGAGCCAGAAGATCCAGGACGACGATGTGTTTGTTTGCTCTCGGCCGATGCACCCGAAAGAGCCCTTTTCTTCTTCGCGCAGAGAGAGTGTATTCAGCCGATTCATAATGGGGAAATTGACGCGTCACACAGGCCGATGAAGGGGATACACACGTCGGAGGCGGCCGGACATACAATATCCTTTTTGCTAATGCCGAGGTGATTAATTTTTATGGACGAGCTTCTAACGAGGCCGGCTTCTTCCTTATATTCTTGCGCGCTCTAATGGCTTATTGATTTTGATCTCTCAATTTTCGAGTGCCCCGCGCACACTCTGCTTATTATTGCGATTTAATTATTTTTTAATCTCTCGCTCGCTCAATTAGGCGCGATCGGGAGATAGCGCACGGAGCGAGCCTGTAAACGGAACGATAGCAGCTTTTTTTAATTATAAACTTATTAAAAAATGTCAATGTCAATGTTTACTCCGACCCATCGATTTTTAGCGTCGCCGAGACAGCGGCTATAGAATTACGTAATATTAAAAATTCCGTAATGGGGTAAACTAGGGCGTGTACGAAGACGGGGGTGTGTCTTGACACCTGGACTACTGTGTGTGTACGAAAAAAAAAGGAGAACGGGGAAAGAAAAACGAGAACGCGGGAGTGGGTTTTCAACGCGGCGGGGAACAAAAATCCATAACTGATTATTATGACCTGGGCTCTCTCGTTCTCTCTGTTATGACGGCGCGGAAATTTCGAGGTAGCGTTTATCACTGGCTCCTCTCGCTCATATCGCGCCGCGGAAATTTAATCGCTTCGCGCGCGTCGACTTTTTTTTCATCAGGCTGCCGAATTGAAAATTTCTTCATTGAGATAAAACGTTTTGCCTGTTGATAAGCGTG
The DNA here is from genome assembly GCA_900480035.1 of Eupelmus urozonus. NCBI lineage: Eukaryota > Metazoa > Arthropoda > Insecta > Hymenoptera > Eupelmidae > Eupelmus > Eupelmus urozonus. The sequence goes on from UELX01003833.1 coordinate 14,938, forward strand.
ATGTAAGCGTGAAAGTACACGCCTCTTGAAAATATCAAAGCCCGCTTCTATATACGGTCAAAATAAAGCGTCAGCTGATCGATAGTCGGAAACGTTCGGGCCGAAAATTAAAAATCAGGTCATTTTATTCTTATTGCTCGGCGATATCGATAAAAATATCGAACTGCGCGGGCGGATTTACAGCGCGAGTGGGGAAAAAAAAAGTTACGAGCAATCAGCTATTACGTACCAACCGTTAGCACATCGCGACTCTGGCAGAGAATCGCCTAAAACTCCGCCGACATCGGCGATAAACGCGCCGTAAAAAGCGTGTCAAAAGCGCGTGTGCCCGGTTTATACGCGGGCGCATAAAAAAATGATCAATGGCGCAGAATGTAAATGTAAAGCCGCTACGCTTTTTTACTCTAAAACAAAAAAACACGGCTGTCCTCCTCCACCACCGGCTCTTTTAAATAACGAACGAGCTCGGCGTGAATCTTTAACATCCCAAGCCTATTTTATTTTTTTTTTTAAATAAAAAAAGGCGAGAACTATACCTTGATGCCGCTGCGTCCCTGCTGCTTTAACAGCACGTTCTCCGGCTTCATGTCGCAGTGTATGATCTTGTTCTTGTGCAGCGCGTCGAGGCACTGCAGCAACGAGTGCGAAAACTTCCTGACGAGCTGCAAACTAAAGCCCTGGAACTTGTTCTTCTTGATGAGCTCGTAGAGGTTGATGCTGAGCAGCTCGAAGGTGATGCACATGTGATTGCGAAAGGTGAACGAGTCGAACATGTGGATGACGTTCATCGTGTTGTCCTTGTCCTGCTCGCGCAGGTTCCTCAGTATCCTGATCTCCTCCTGGGCCTGCCTGTGAAAGCGCTCCTCGTTCCTCACCATCTTCAGGGCCACGTGCTCGTGGTTCTTGTGGTCGTAAGCTTTGACGACCTGGCCGAAGCTGCCCTTGCCGATCACCTTGAGCACCTCGTACCTGTAGGCCACGTGGTCGTGGGTGATGTGTATGTAGCTGCCCTTGTCGTTGTCGTAGTCGTTGTTGTTGGGCATGCCGATGATCCCCGGCCTCTTCTTCGCGTTCGCCCCGATGAAGTAGATCTGCGGGTAGTTGAAGATCTCGTGGTGCTCGTACGGCGTGAGCTTGTTCATGTAGAGCTTCATCACGATGTCCGGAGTGACCGTCATGGTTTTCGGCTTGCAGGTAAGCCCGGCCGAGGGCTGCTGCTGCTGCTGCTGTTGCTGGGCCTGCTGCTGCTGCTCGCCGTTGCTCTTGGCGACGAGGGGCGAGCTCGACTGGCTGTTGGAGCGCGAGTGGTGCAGACTGGCGTGGGCATTGACCAGGAGCTGGTGCTGTGCCGGCGCCTCGTTGGCCAGGTTCTGCAGGCTGTTGTTGGCCGAGGAGTTGAGGCTGGGCAGGTGGGTCGTCGTGCCGCTCGCGTCGTTATTGTAGTGCTGCTGCTGCTGCTGCTGGCGGTGATTGCCGACGACGAAGTCGTCGGAGGGCGTGAGGCTGGATGCCGGCGAGTCGCCCTGCTGCTTGAGGACCATGCTGCCGGCTTTGAGGGGCGGCAGGTGATTGCTCTCGGAGTAAGCGTAGGCGTGCAGCTGCTCCAGCGAGGAGATGCCTGCCGAGAGTGGGGGCGGCCTTGACAAGGGCATCCTCTCTCGTTTACCTCTTTTTCACCTTGCGGCCTACCTACTCTCTCTCTCTCTCTCTCCTCTCCTTAATTCTACTCCCTTTCTCTCTTTCTCCTCTGGCTTCTCGGTATACACACCTCTCTCTTTTTCTCTTTCTCTCTCTCAGTTTGAAAGTGGCGCTCTCCTTCCGATTCCTACCGAGCTATCCTGTGCTGGCTGAGGGGCCTCTCCTCGTCGTCGTCGCTGACTGGAGCTACGGTCTTTGGCTGGTAGCTTCTGGCACGACTGCTACATCCAAGGCGTGAGCGAGCCCTCTTGGTCAGACGCATTATGCCTCCTGCTTTGTAAGCCCTCCTGCTCTCTGGCCTCTCTCTAGCTCCTCGTAGACGAGCCGCTCAGCTCTGCTATCCTCCTCCAGCTGACCGGCTGCTCCACTGCTACTCGCGAAGCTGACGACGAGACGGCCGGCATAGCTTGGCGAAGAGAGCTCCCTGCGTCAGCTATCAAGCGCACTTTTTACAGCGCCAGGAAAGAAGCCGAGAATGGCCATGCAGCGCGCATATCCTCGCCTCTCTGCCTCTTTTTATATATATATATACACGGACACGCGTATATACACACAGACACACGCAGCAAAAGGGCGAAGAACGGGGGCGCTCTCTCTCTCTCGAAACGCGCACCAAGAGACACACACACACCGACACTGCACACCCACACGCGAGGAGAGAGACTCAGGTTGTGATGTACACGGGGAAAGAGAGAGAGAGAGAGGAGCACGTATTATACGCTCTAGTCAGCACGCGGAAACTCGCTGGTGTAATTCGAGGCGCTGCGGCGCGTTGAGGAGAGCGCAGCGGAGAGAGAGAGAGAGCGCAGATATATAATATATGTATGACACACACACACAGAGACACGAGGCGACGAGAGAGTCAACGCACCGCTCTCGCTCAGTGAGGAAAAAAGCGATCCGTGTCAGCTGCTCGTCGCGTTTTGGAGTATATAGCCTCTCGCGGAGCGTATATACAGAGAGACTGGTCGTCGTCGTTCTGCGCCGCCACGGCGCTCCCCTCCCCCGCTCTCTCTCGGTCCCTTCTTGTATATAGCCTCTCTCCCTCTCTCTCGCTCTCGCCTCGACAACAACACACGTAAGAGCGAGACGGAGCAGAGCGCAGGACTCTCCTTTCCTCGCAGCGATGACGCCCGCCGGACACGCAGAGAGAAGCTACTCCTCGCTCCTCGCGGATCTTCCAGGAACACCGGCCTGATATACTGCCTCGTCCTAGTTTCTCCTCACTCCTGCAGCGATGCTTTCTCCCTTAGCCTCTGCTCTCGTAATAATGCAGCGGCCCGTCCGAAGCTCTCTCTCCGATACACACGCGCTCGACACTGTCTCTCTCTCTCTCGATGGGGTGGCGCGGCGGCGCTGAATCACACAGCTCGCGCTCTCCCAGCTATATATCTCTTGTATAGGAGCCGTCTCTCGAGATCAGCGACTCCTCGGCACTATACACACTCGCCGACGTAGACACGAACTCCGCTTCTCTCCGTCTGTATATATATATAATCTACATATATATATATATATATATAGAAGCACGACGATCGTCTTGTCTCTCGCGCACGTCTCTCGGCTCGCGCGCGGCGCTGCTCTGGACACGGGCCTCCGCGCTGTGTATTGTGGGATGTAGCCGTCGTCGCGGCGGCGGCGCTTCTGGAGTCGTGGAGGCGCGCCAGCCTCTATATAGATGGCAGCACGCGCCGGCGCTGCTCTCCTCGGCTCGCTTTTTTTCCGAACAACGACCCGCCGCAGCCAGCCAGCCAGCGTATAACCGCACTCTATATATGCAGCTCGGAAGACGGAGTATAGACAAGAGAGCTATAGCTTGAGAGAGCTATAGTCCGCGCACGATAAACATTGCGCTGACGAGGGAGAGAGAGAGAGATCGATCGATTCGCCAGAGCGCGCGCAGAGAGAGAGTTGCCCTTTTTCTAGGCGCTTGCCGGATTATCTTCTTGGCTGAGGAAGACAATGGCTCTGTGGGGATGAGTGGAATGCTGACGAGAGATTGGGAGATGGCTCTTTGTGCGGTTGGAGGGTGGGATTTTCTGGACGGCTTTTTTTGACGAGATGATGATGATGATGATGATTGTGAGGGGGTGGGGAGGGTGTCAAGTGGAGGCTTGGAAAGTTAAAGGGTTTTGAATTTTCTTTTATTGTGCGGTGGGCTGTTTTGGGGGCTGGTTGATCGGCTTTTTCTTTGTTGGTCGTTTCGTGATTAAAGACGTTGGTTTTACGTTTAGATTTTACTGTAATTTTTAATTTAGTAAAACATTAAATTAATGTTTCTAATAGGGTATGAGTAAAAGTCAACTATAGCTTACAGAAACAAAGACAAAAATGATTCACCCACCTAAGAATATCGCAACAACAAAACCCGACCTACGCAATACTGCATAATCAATCCCCAAACTATACTCCCAGATCCCCATAATCCACTCAAAAACCACTACCCCAAAACCTCCTCACCAAACCATCCCACCGGCTCTAAAAACCCCCAAAACAATCCACCCATCCACCAACAATCTTACCAAAAATCGTCCCCCAAATGGGCAATAATTCGAACGAGCCGCAACAAGCGCGCCTTCCAACTGCGCAGACTCTCACTCGCGCATGCGCACCAACACCCCCCCTACTGCGCGTCAAGCCAACATACCCATCGCGCATGGCCCAGCGCGTATATACACAGTCGCACGAGGCACAGTACAAGAAGCGAAGCGCATATATATATACGTAAGGTATAAGCGTGTCGTTGCACACGCGCAGTGCATCCGAGTGTAGGCCAACACAGAGCGATATTTGTGTTTTGTTCTCTCTCTCTCTCTCTCGTTCCCTCCTGGGGAGCAGGTATATACACACGCAGCGAGAGCGCTGCGCTTTTCCCTCGCATACAGAACAGCAGACGTGCGCTGTCACGAAAACCGAGAGAATAATATTGTGCCGACTTTGGCGGCCTCCTCGTGCGCTGCTGACGTCGTGCGTGATATGCTTGCGCTTTGGAAAATCGCAGGGAAAGTTGATTAATCGAGCGAGGAAGCCGAGTGGATCGTTGGCTTGACGTTAGGAACAGCGAGGCCAGGATGAATTCGACGCCGAAAACTTTCAAGGAAAAGCGCTCGTTTGGTAAGCGCTGTCTCTCTCTCTTTGCTAGAATGAAAACTGCGCATTATCGTCGGGCGATCTGACGCTTTGTCTTTTTGTGCGGCTGGATGCTTCACTTGTTGATGTTGTTGATTTTTGGTATTAACGTCTCTTTGTCGTGCTTTTTCTAGATCAGCGCGTCGCTGACGTGACTCTCATCAAGGAGAAGCACCCAAACAAGGTGCCCATTATAGTTGAGAGATACTATGCTGAGAAGCAGCTGCCGCTGCTGGATAAGACCAAGTTCCTGGTTCCGGATCACTTGACAGTCAGCGAGCTGATTAAAATTATAAGGTAAGAGTTGGTAATGTTGTTGGGCTTTGGTTTGTTTTTGCAATTTTTGATTTTAATGGTTGTGTTTTGGCTTTGTAGGAGACGACTGCAGCTCCATCCGACACAAGCTTTCTTCCTGCTGGTGAATCAGAGGAGTATGGCCAGCGGAAGCACAACAATGGCCCAGCTCTACCAGAGGGAAAAGGACGAGGACGGATTCTTGTACATTGTGTTTGCGAGTCAGGATGTCTTTGGTTAGTGATTTAAGTACAGATATGTAAAAGTGAGCGGCTTGCTCTCATCTCAAGCAAGTTTGTCTTAATTGGATCAAGATTCAAGGCAGTCAATTTATTTGCCTCTGGAAAGCAACATCACAATTTGATCTAAAGCGTGTGACCACTAAGAGACAGTGTATCTATATCAAAATATAATGTATTCCTTGTTTTCGTAGAGGAATTAACTGTTTGAAATAGTTGTAATCTTAAAAGCCATTAAGCTATGAGCCCCATCGTTTCATGTGTCTCTCACCTCTTCTTAATTTTACACTGTATTTGATTATTTTGTACCTAAAGTTTATTGCCTAAGCACGAGGCACATGCAACGGCTGCACTCATATACGGAGTCACCCTTTATTCAAAAGATACCCCTGTGCCTTTGTTCGGTCTTGCTCTCTCCTTTGCAACACACCGTATATATGTGTATTATTCAACAAGAAATATTGATAGATTAATCGCGATATATGAATGACAGATAAAGGATTGGCTGTGTTCGTTATTCTAAATAATAACGTGAATGTAATACTGACATTATTTACAAAATAAATAAATAAATCAGTGTCTTTTTTAATCGCTCGGCATCCACTTATTTAAATCCCCCCAACAAACTTAAAAAACCTTAAAACTAACTTAAATCCCCAGTCTCACAAATCAAACCATTTAAAGCATTTATATAAGCATATCCCCCAGCTATATGCACATGAAAATTTT
>UELX01003834.1:0-21009 GCA_900480035.1 Eupelmus urozonus
ATAAAATAATAATAAGTATGGAATTGTTTTAGTATAAACAAAAATAGTGCATACGTTATACCGCTACGACATCCTCTCAATATCCAAACATTTCTGATTAAAGCAGATTTCAGTTGAAAAATGAAATTAGCTTTCATTTCTGCATTTTTATCTGGTTTACAAATCAACGAGTGAATTTTAAGTGAAATTATTTTTCTTTCTCCATTTCGAATAACCATTTTTGCAGTTCCTCTGCACAGTTTTCGTTTGCATCTTAAATAGCTGAAATGCGAAATTATTATTATTGTTATTAAAATATTATAACAAAATTATTAAATTTCAAATTGAAATAATCATGTAATTTTTTAATTTTTTACATAAGCACATTAAATAATACTTTCATTGCATTTCTTTTTTTATTACTGACTTGATAAATATAGCCATTTTTTATTCGATCTATTAAAGGGATGTGGATTTTGTTTCGTCTTCTACGTACCATCATGAAAGACAAACGATCTTGACTAAAAATCTAAGTTGTAAAAATCAAAAATATACAATTTCATAAAACATGAATATTAAAAGGTTTAAAGGCTATACTTTGCGATTTTTTGATTTTGACAAAGATTTTGACAAAAATGACACACACACACGCACGCACGCACACACACACACACACACACACACACACACACACACACTTACCTGTCGATGATATAATTTGTTCACGTGTGGTTAACTGGTCAAAGATCTCACTCCTTTTGGCAAATACCAGGTATCAACAGTTTCTAAGATAAAACTTTGATTTTTTAAGGAAATTTGAGAAAGAAAACGCCAAAAAATTTGCGAAAAAAATGAACATGGTATATCACCAGTGTTAGCGCTGTATGACCAAATAAAAGTCTAATATATATACTTATTTCAACCTTAGTGGAAAAAAAATAATACAAGAGTGATTAAACTATATAATTATACGTGATTTTTAGCTATTAAAACATGATTACCACTCGTTAATGTAACACATTAATATTTATTTTTAAGCACATTTATACTTTAGCCAGCTTACTCATAATGGTTTCCTAAAGTAATTTACACATGAACATTTTCAGATTTATTTTAACAAAAATATATAAGAATATCTTTTATTTAAACTTTGAATAATAATTAGCATTTTGTATGTTTAGTTCCGGTTTGTAGATTGACAAAAATTATTAGTCGCTCATTTTTTTTCCGATACATCAGTTAATAATAATATTAGAGTATATGTAAAAATACATTGACGTCACTAATACTCGCTATATAGATATACTACAATAGATTAAGAAGGAATCGTATAAAAAAATTGTGGCATCATGCTCACCTCATATGTTGCATCTTTGCAAATAATTATCATGAAATAAAATTAAGAAACAAAATTAAATTCATATATAAACAAACTTTTATTAATATTTTTTAGAATAAAAATTTAATAATTAGTTTTAAATTTATGTTAATTCGAAGTTGAGAAACGAAAATGCACTAAAAAATTGTAAAATTCTACAGTTCCAAATAAAGATAATTTTTGTTACACTTTCATTACTTAACTTTAAACTAATGTACATAGTTATATATATATAAAACTTTGGATTTAATAATTGACTATTTTGGACTAACATTTTAAATCGAATGATTTTTTATATTTTCTCTAAAATTACATTAAAAATGTTCATAACTTTTGTTGTAGTTTTTTAAAATACTTACTACACAAAACTTTTGAGTAAAATGGACTTTTTAAAACTTGTTTCTTTTAATCCAAAAATTTTGCTAAACCTTAAACTTAATATAATCCTAAAAAAAATACTTTAAAAAATATTTTTTTTAATATGTTTTTAAATTCGTAATTTTATTATGCTACAAATATACCAAAAATGCTTTAAGTTATAGAAAGAAATGTATACACATGAGTATGTTAATTTTACGAGGATAAATTTACTTTGACGTTTTCTTTTTAATGACTCAGTCATTAGTTTTGACCAGGTATGCATGTATACACTTACTCTCTTGCATATCATACTTGATGGGGTTAGTGAATTAACTTCTACAAAAAGCGATATGTAAATAAATGTCGTAAAATCACGGCTTACTTGATGACATACTAATTATTTAAAGTTTAATTAAGGTTTTATGAGAATAAAGTTTATTAATGTATGCTCTGCATATAAATGTACTATATTTATTATAATTAAAATGTCATACTTTAATTTGATAAATCTTACCTATGATTATACTACAGCAATATATAATGAGAGAATAATTTGATATAAATTAATAAAATTTTTTCTCTCTCTCAATCTCCAGTAAAATTATTTTTTTTATTTAAACAAATAATTGGATAAATTTTTTATTAAGTTTATCAAATTTTCTTCTAAATTCAAATATAAGAAACTTTATTTTTAGAAACTCATCTTTTTTTAAATCGATAAAAATATTTACAGAAAAAATTGTCAACATTCTAACAGTCAATTGGTTACTACAAATTATACGCTTGTTAAGTCAATGTTATCTTACGATAGCACGTGTATTGCATATTTTGATTAATAAAATCTTATCTTCGACTCGTATTAGAAAAACATATAGTTATATTATTATTCAGCTACCTTTACATTTCCATGCATCCGAATTTGATTGATGTATTGATTGCGTTTGATAAAACGATAAGACTTTTGCTACCCTTAATGATTTTTATACAATTACTAAGACCTCGTTGTTTACACTGTGACCATTACGTGAAAGAAAAATTCAACATGCGTATAATGTAGTTATACAAAACATCGAAGCATGACTGTTGCTTTTTCAAAGCGTACAAAAACAAACACAAAATAATAGTTTAAGAATATTGTTAACAAAATTCTACGAATATGTTATGTAAGTAAATGTTATTTCAATAAGCTTCAAATATGTGTATCAATACCTATATTAAATAAAAATTTAATTTTATTATTATGTTATCGAAAATATTTTATTAACAATCCCTTATTTAATTAAGAATTTATTTAAAGTTATTGTTTTATTTATAATAATGAGTATATTTTTTCTGTTTTAGACTTTCATTATCCTCTTTTTATCGTCTTTATTTTTCTTACTGGCCGTCTAATGATTTTTCCAGTGACATGAAAAATGGCAAAAAAGATCGGTCAGTCACCTATTTAGTTGCCTAACACATGCTTCTTGTGTTTAAATGAGTAGAAACTGTTCGTTTTTAATAGCTAAAAATATTGTGTTTCTTTCGATTGATCGATTAGCGGAAATTTTCGCTGGTCTAAACATATTTAATGGTGTTCCAGAAAAGTAAAATATTTTTACATATAGTACATTTTAAGTGTCAGAGAAGCATGGCGGTTTTAATTATAAATACAGATCTTACTTCGTATAAGCAACTGAAATAAAATTGATTCTATTAATGTAGATATGAAATATTGTATCATTTATGTCTGTGTGTTTAATACATTAATTTTACAAAGTATTCAAAGCCAATGTGAAAAAAACTTGAAGGATATTGATGAAAAGAGAAGAATGACTTCAATCGCGGTAAGATTTATATTATACTTTAAATAATTTTAGTTTTGAGTTTACGTGTATTTATTTTTTAGGTAAGCATTATTCAAAAATGCTTTGTCCATCAGAAAAATAATAATATTTTAATTGGAAACTGGACAGTTTTGGATGAATATGTTTTACACAAAATGTTTACTACTTTCATCCCTATAAACTTAATAAAATCACATCGCAAGTTGATTAATAGAAAGTATATTAAATTTAAATCTCTTCAAATACACGAATCTCAAATTTTGTACAAAGAACATTTAGGAAATAATTTCATTATTTTTGCGTCTTCCATTTTAACGTTATCTACTAGTTTGAAAATTCTCAAACAGTCAATATGGTGGAATCATGAAGGATTCTTTTTGTTAATTAATATAAATATCAGTGATAGTTGCAAATTGGCACGTTCGTTTATGCAAGAATTGTGGTCTTTCAATATTATATCGACAGTATTTTTATGCCTTAACTTCAAATCTAGATTGGAACTATATACGTTCAATCCATATAGTAATCTGGCACCAAAGCTTTGGAACGTAATAAAGAATGATACTATGGAAAATCAGCTTTGGACGTTGTTTCAATATCCATTAAAATCAATATTTAATGTTTCTTGTAAGTATAAAAATAAAATTTATAAATCTGCATTGATAATGAAGAAAGATTTAATTAAAAAACTATTATGATTTAACAGATTTCTTTTTGAAAAAGAAACTTGTATTTAATATTATATTTCGCACATCAAATTTTTGAAATTTTTAAAAAAATTATTAACTTTTATATGAATGTTCTCTCAAAAGTGAAATCATCTAAGCGTTATTGAAATTTTGAAATTAAGTTCCTTTTACAATTGTTTAAAAAAATTATTAATGACTTAATAGAGTATACGGATGATACATGCAATAAAAAGTAAAGAATTCAAAAATAATAAAAAACGATTTAAGTTTTTTTCTTAGTTATTAGCTTATTTTTAGTTTGTACTATTAAACGGAATAAATAAAATTAAATAAATAGCAGTCACGGCCAACAGCTATAAGAAATAGTTGTTGAAATAATAACAAACGAAAATAATAATATAATATAATATAATTCGTTTATTAACAGCAAAAATCAATAAATATTTTATTTATGCAGACTTAGAAAGTAAAAGATTTATATTTAAAATTATAAGATTTATACTGTTTACTCACTTTGCTCATATTTACTTCACTTCTTTTACGCATCATTATAACAGATTCAACGATTTGCGATCTCCCAATCTACCACAAAGCAAAAACCTTAAGCGGCCACATCATTAAGATGGGAGCGTACGTGCACACGAACCTTCTACTCTACAATCCTAACAAACCCGGCCTCGAGCGGTTCGGAGGCGTCAACGGTGATATTGTTCGGACAATTTGCGCTCACCTCAACGCTACCGTTGACGTCAAGTTTTACAAGGAGATGGGTTCGGTTGACGACGATGGCTTCTTCCGTAGCTTCCTCAGAGATTTGCAGTCCGGTGAGCTGGACTTTGCTATGAACATGAACGTGCTGCGCGGTATGTGGAAACAGCAGACCTATCCCCATGAGACCTCAGGCTTCTGCATTGTCTCGCTTAAACATCCCGTTAGTTTTACGGAGAAGATCGAGAAGGTTTTTACGCCGAACGTTTGGTTGGTTCTAGGTGAGAGAGTAATTGTTTGGTTTTTATGTAAAATTTGAATTTTTTTTTCCTAATACTGCAAATTATTACAATTTAATTATAATTGAAATACAAAGAATGTTAAGAAATTTCAAAAGATAAATAATTTTGGCAGCGTAAAATTTAACTTATTTAAAATTTTAGTAAATACTTTAATAGTAAATTTAATATCATAAACAGTACAATTTTTATTTACACTGTGTTGGATAAAAAAGCTCTAATAGAAAATATGTGTAATATACTAAAATTGTGATAATTAGCTGTTTTATAAATATAAATAAATATTTGTATGTATAGTATTTACTATTTTAAACGCTGAAATATTTTAACATCACAATTTTTAATGTTGTTGCAATATTGCTATAATATTATTACAATTTTGCTACTATATTATTATGATATTACTACAATATTATTACAGTATTGTTACAATATTAATAAAATATTGCTATAATCTTGCTACAATATTGACACAATTATTATATATAATATAAATACATTTAAGAAAATACGCAGTTGAAAGTTTTGTATTTTGTGTAGTAAGATCAGGAACCACACTCGTAATGTGTACAATATTAAATACGTGGAAATTATTCAAAAAATGTAAAAATAAGTTTCATTTTTAAAATACGTATGTGTTAAAAGCGGATTGGTTTTTCAACTGGGTACTTACTAATACTCATATAGTTAAATATTCAACATTATAATCTTCCTAAAAACCTCATTTCAGTCTCAACATTCATCATCTCAACACTCATCCTGAAGGCCCTGTTGCAGCAGTCTCTACCGTCCGCCACCCTCGAGTTCCTCCGCATGCTTCTCAGCGTGCCAACATTAAAAAACCCACCTCATAACTCATCCTGTCACATCTTCTTCTTTGCCACACTCATCCTAACGATGATCATCAACTCGTTCTTCCAGAGCCGGCTGAGCTCTATCAACGTTGTCCCCAGTAGCAGTCCAACCATCGACACCGTAAATGATCTCCTAAGCTCCGATCTCAGGATCCACGGCACCCTTAGCTACAAGGAGCTACTATCGGATCTCAAGCTCGACGATCGCTACTACCTCAGTGAGTATCCCCGCTGCGTGGAAATGTTGAAAAGAGGCGAGCGCGTTGCTTGTATACCTGGCTGCATCGAAGCCAGGTTTGGTGCCTACGAGAGCGAGCTGTTGCACATTTCGAAGCAGGAGCTCAGAAAATTTTTTATGGTGTTTCCGGTGAGGGAGGACTGGCCGCTGATAGGCACGTTTAACGAAGTGATTAGAAGGTTGAGCGAGGCGGGAATGATTAGGTTGTTTAGGATGCGCGAGGCTAGATTTTTTATGCGCGATCCAGAGGGTGGGAGTAAGGTTGAGAGACTTAATTTAGAAGATATGAGGTTTGGTTTTAGCGTTTTAATTTTGGGACTGGTTTTGGGAGTTGGCGTGTTTTTTGTTGAAATCTGCATTTACAAGATTAGAAGGAAAACTTATTTTAGATAAGGAAGATTTACGCATAATATACGACCATTTCTTATTGAATTCTTCTCGGGTTCCTTAAAATTTTATATTAAATAATTACAAAAATTAAATACTATCTTAAAAATAATTTTTACACTTAAAAAAAAATCTATATTTTTTTGTCTAAAAAATTCCAACATTTTAGAATAGTAATAACTATAGAATTTATATTTTATAAAAGTACAATAATAGCGACTTTATTAATATCTCCGAAATTAGACCATGGTTACATACTTTGACTTTAATAAAGAAAGAATTGCGTTGAAAACGACAAATGAAATCTTGACTTTACAACCGATGGTTAATGTTTTTTATTTTAAGTAATTACATTAAAATTTAATAAAAATTTTATCTTAAAAAGATAATTAATAATTTTGTAAGAATAAGGGTATATAAATCTTTATTTGATTAGATAAATGTAAATGAAACCTTTGCTACGTTCAAATATTTTTGAAAACAAATTTTAGTTCAAAACTATCGATGTATATACAACAAAAGTACTTTTTTATTGATTACTTATAGTTATATCTTTATAAGAAAATATAAAAATGTGGATAAATCGATTACTATAGTTATTAAGACTGAAAATATTTTACGAATACTTTGTATTAATTATTTACAGGTATTGTCTGCGTTTATAACAATACTGTCAAATTCTATTATTTTAAGTAATAGATAAATAGAAATATACTGATAATTGTTTTTCACATTATGTTTTCGACTACAACATGTTTTTCATCACAACAATATATAGTATAAATGAATATTGAATTGATATTAATACATTCTGTAGAGTCTGAAAGGCAAATAATACTTACAAGTAAAAATTTTAATTAACATAAATTTTAATACAATTATTTTCTTTATTTAAAATATAAGCGTTGTAAGTAGATTAAATTTAATGCAATAAGAGTTTTAAAATGTACAGAACTATAATTTTCAGAAGTGACAGAAAAAATTTAATTCCAGTAACTGATATTTTAATTTGTACAAAGTGCATGTAATAAAACAGTAGAAGTTATTCAAAAATAATTATTTTAAGTTCAAAAATTGACATTTTGCAATGTTTTTTATTGATCGTCTTTTCGGAATGAAAAAACTGAGCGGCATCATAACACCCGAGTTATAGTTCAATTAATAGTACTCTTAAAGCATAATTTATATATATTATGGCATATGGGTATAATGTATAGATATATAATTTTAAATTAATTATTAATTATTACCTATGTATTATATTATATTATATTATATAAAAGCATTAATAATAGAACTAGAAAATTTCTCTGTCTTGAAAAACGAACATATTCTTTTTTAAATGAATCTTTTTGAAAAATTACTTCTACTAATATTCTATTTAAATTGCCTGAGTTCGATAAAATCTTCTCATTATGTATTATATTATTTCAACTAAATATTTTATCTTATTGCATAAAAGTATAGTTAAAGCATTATAAATAAAACAGCATCCTTTCCTAAAATAATTTATAAAAAATCACCTTTTTAAATATAAATGAAATGATGTTTTAATTAGATAAATATGAAAATTACTGAAATTGTGTTTTTTACTTTGATATTAGATATATTTATTTTACAAAGTTTTACAATAAATAGACTACAAAAATTTCAAATTGAAAATAAAATAAATTTTGTATTATTTGAGGTAATGGTAAGTATTTAAAATATTTTTAATTGTATTTTAAGTTAATATTTCTTTTTAATTTCATTAAATATTTTTAGGAAGGAATATTTCAAAATTGTTTTAATAAAACTACTGAAGGAATTATCTTAGCTGGAAATTGGTCGGTTTATGATGAGATTTTTCTAAAAAAAATATTTTCTAGTCATAAACCTATCAAATTAATTGGGTCTTACCAAGATATAGTTTTTAAAAAACATAAACGAAATCAACGAGTGTATGGTAAAAATATTTCAGTAACAGATAGATTAAATTATCCAAGTTTAAACTTTGCTATCTGTGCATCATCAGAAGGTATGCTAAGATCATTATTAAAAATGATTAAAAAATCAATTTTCTGGAATCACGAAGGATTTTTTCTTATAATTATTAAAAACAACGAAGACAAATGCAAGTTTGCACCGACATTTCTACAAATAATTTGGTCATCAGACATCTTATCGGCTGTTATTTTATGTTATTATCCAGAGAATAGTGTAAAACTGTATACTTTTAATCCATATGGCCCTTTTGCACCTGCATTTTGGAATCAAATTACTAGTGAAACTATAATTAATGATCATAATTGGGTGTTATTTTCGCATTCGTTTGAAATGAACACCCAAATTTTGTGTAAGTAGACTCAACTAACTAAAACAGTACTGTGTAGATCTGAAAAACGAAAAATTACATGAAATAATTTATATGCACATAAAATATAATGTTTTTGTAACAGAAGCACAATTTTTGCGTTTTTTAATACCTAAAATGAGAGGCAAAAGTGACCATTTATAGTCCGGCGGGCGCTAAAGCCTTTTTTTTTATAATACTTATGCATTATAAAAATATAAAGAAAAATCTAATAGGATAGTGGATGCCGTGTCTAAAAATGATCTCTTCAGTCCCTTATTGTAGGTAACAAAAAGCACGAAAATCAATACAGGAGTTACAAAAAACATGGTATGGTACTATTATTTCATAAGAATACTATAAAGCATGTCTAATGTGATATTTCACTATTTCAGATTTAGATAGTAACGACAATAATATAGTAATAGAAATTGCACGTTCGAAAATAATTATATCTTCTTTTTCCGCAAATAGATTCCAACATCTGTGTAAACTTGAATTTTGACAAAACTAAAGATCTTAACGGCCATGTTGTACGTTTAGGAGCCACCGTTCTTACTCGCCTTCTCATTTATGATTCAACCAAAACCGGATTAGATGCTTACGGTGGAGTCAATGGGTACATCAACCGTTTGATCTTCCAAAACCTGAACGTTAGTGCAAAGATAAAGTGGTACTATACACCAGGCTTTATCGACGATCGTGGTGAACCTCAGTCAACCTTAAAAGATCTCGATCTAAACCAGGCTGACTTAGCCATGAATATGAACCTGAGGCGTCAATTCTGGAAGCGGCAAACATATCCTCATGAGCAATCCGGTTTCTGTACGGTATCACGCAATAGCGATATGCTTTCACCGCTAAAACACTTTCAACTTTTTTTTGTTCTCACCGTCTGTCTAAATATTGGACTAACCTGCATCGTTCTAATGATCATCCTCAAATGTCTGTTGAAGCGAAGCTTTCTCTGGTCGCTCAGCGAGATTGAAAAGTTGATACGAGGCACAGCAAATCTGAATGAAATTAAAAATTCGATGGAAAGGATACTGTTCATTACTGTGACTTTTATGCTAGCTATGGGGAATTTGTATTTCGGGAGCAATCTGAGCTCATTCGTCGTCAAGCCAACTCATTCTCCAAATATCGAAACGTTAAATGATTTGCTAACATCAGATTTAGAGATCTACGGCACAATTCAGAGCAACGAACTATTTCCGGACTTGCTGATGAATGTGAGCCATCGCTACAAGCGTCGTAATTACTGTAAGTGTCTATGCAACCTTAGGCAAGGAAAAAGGGTGATCTGTTTGCCTGGATGTATTGAGGCGAGGTTCTTAGCTTACAGCGGGGATGTATTTTATATATCGAAGAAGCCAATAAGATACTTCTTTATGACTTTTCCTATCAGGGAAAACTGGCCGCTCAAATCAAGAGTTGATAAAATTATCATGAGAATATTGGAGACAGGTTTTATTAATTTTTTCCGCAAGTTGGAGACCAGATATTTTTTACACAATAGAAATGATAATAATGAGGAAATTAGCATGTCTTTGAGCACTTTGACGTTCGGTTTTCATGCGATCGCTTATGGATTAGCACTATCCATAATTGTATTTTTTATAGAATTTATTTTTAATTGTATTAGTAGTACCAGGATTAATTAAATGAAAAATTTTTCTGGTAGAAATTTTCCCAATCAAATTGACCAAGTCTTTAAAAATAGGCTAATGGATGTCTAGTTCTTCACAGTTATACAACCGCTGGTCCAAAAATGGGGAAACTTTCTACCAGGATTTTAATGTTAAAATAGTAAAATAGTTTTACCTTAAATAATCATAAATCTTTTCTTTATTTTGTTTCATTCATTGTATAAAATAATATTGTAGTGTAAGTGTGTAATGTCTTTCAATAATGAAGCTGAAACTACCGGTTAACCAATCTGCTGGAGACAACGGCGCATCTAGCACGCTTCAAGTGTAAAAGTGTTCACAGCTCGAACCCAAGGTAGCTTGTATGGGGCATATATATGCCCCATCGCTTTACAGCTAAGATGGCTAACGACTACCTATAAGTAGATACACACAGGTCAACGCAAGAAGATCGCCTCTGACCTCTTTATGAAATTTTAAATCTTCAAGAATTTAAACTAACATCTTTTTTGAAAACCGCCTCGGACTCTCTTAATTTTAAGATCAGGAACCTTTTTTTACAGACAACTAAATATCTGCAAGACCTGGTAAAGACAAAAAATTTTCCAAGAATTTGGAATATCTTTCCGAATCCCAGGATGTATAATTTAAGTTAATTTATTAATAGTCTTGAAAAAGGGAGTAGTAAATCTTCCGAAACGTCGACTAAATAAATTCAACTCTAGCAACATCCTTGTTCGTTAAAGATCAATATACCATTCCAATCTTTAAACAAACTACTACGAAAGACAACTTCAATCCATAATTAGAAATTTAGATGTTAATATATAACCAAAAATATCAGTGTTTTTAGGAGTATACTTTGCTTTACAAAATCAACGTAAATCTTTTCAACTTTTTACTTGCTTTAAGATGAACATCAAAAGCATGTAAAGAATAAAAAAAACTACTCACAGTGCACTAGAAGTCTTGAGAAATAAATTTATCAGGACCCGAAAGCGGGCGCACTGACGAAAATTTACGTTTACTCGCTTAAATCGCTTGAATTTCTAAGAAGTCGTGAATCGATTTGAAAATTTTTTTAATTATATTAATTAATATTAAATTTAATCTCTAACAAACCAGTAAAATCAAAAGATCTCGTCGCACTCGACTTAAAGTCTTGAAAAAAAATTTTCAGTTTCCGTTTACTCGCTTAAATCGCCTAAATTTCTAAAAAGACTTAAATCGATTTGAAATTTTTTTTGCTTAATATTAAAATAAGTGTATCGAATCTGTAAAATTAAGAAATCTGCACGCAGTCTTCCAAAAAAGAAAATTCCAAAAAAAATATTGCTATTGTCGGGCGTTTAGTGAATAAGTTTGATAATTTAGATTGATTATTACATAGATAAATGAATAAAATGTGCTAATGTATATTTTAGTTTCCATTTTCTAAGACAGTAATTATCAAATCTTATAAAGCAATAGCTTGAATGACAGAACAGTTCAATGAATTAAATACCCTGTACTCTCCTTATATTTCAATACCTGGGTGTAGTCCGCACGTTGCGGAAAAATGCGCCTGCGAAAACAAATGATAACCGACGCTGTATCGGCGGTAGCGATTGACTTGAAAATTTCTCATTGCCTTTCTAGTAGCCTATGCGAACGAACAGTAATATCTTCCACATCTTATAAAGTGCCAATCATTAAGTTATTTAAATATTCTTTGATCCCGTAGTTATAATTTTTTTCTTTCTTTTTGTTTTTTTCATCGCGTATTCCTTTTATTTTCATTTGTGTTTTTTCAATATTTTTCATAGATTTAGGTTAAACTTCTTGTGTTATTTAGTAGTTTTAAGTTTGTTTCTTGCGTTTTATTGTTCTGCCTATAATTCAAATTAGTGCGTTTTTGCACGTATTTGAATCAGTTTTTTGTTATACATTTTTTATTGGTTTTTCGGGTTATTTATTTAAATTTCTTAAAAATGAGTGGCCGTAAAGGAAAATTACCTTACAACAAGAAGGTCGCTGAGCTGATCATTAGCCACATGGATGATCAACAAAGTCTCACCTTTGGCTCCCTGTCTCATGGATCGTTGTTGAAGAATGTAAGTAGGTTTTAGTTGTATTTTATTTATCAATTTTCTAGAAGTTTTGAGAATAATGCCTTCTTAAAAAAAGAGACACATGAAAAGTGAAGTATGTAAATATCAAAATAGATTTTATTTTTAAAAAGTAATTAATGAAAGTCATTTGCTGTAAGTTGCAGGCAGGTCGGAGATGCAAACAAATAAAGAACACAACACTTCACACTTAATTATTGTGTTAACACAATAATTCTAATTTATTACACTAACTAACAAATAAAAAAAAAATAATCACAAGGTAAAGCGTTGGTGTAAATGTTACAAAAAAATGAGTTTGTGTCGCGAGTATGAGATCTGTGTGCCTGCGTGCGCGACTCGTCAACAACCGAGTTGAACTAGATCTCAGGCATTTTCATATTTCGGCAGCGCGGTGTGTCGTGCGTCGAGTGAAAATTTACATGTGAGTGTGCGTGTAAGAATGAGTTAGAGTATTTATGTGTATTCGTATGTACGGAAAATCAAATAATCCTGAACATTCCGCCCGCCTTCGCCAGTATCTGGCAAATAATCTTCACCCTCTCAGGCAGGGGACTTATCTTCGTAGTCGGCCGAACTAGCGTTTAAAATGCAGTTTTAATCTTGACGACCCGAGGTAGTCCATCGGATCTCATTGAAACTTCCAATACACGTCCCAAAGGCCATTTGCATGGAGGCAAGGGTTCCATGCACACAAGACATAAGTCTCCTACCTTTATTGGTGGATTCTTGACACGCCACGTGGAGCGATGCTGAAGACTGTGCAGGTGAGAACCTGGACCACCACAGCGAGTGCTGGAACATCGATTCCAAAAGTGTTCATGCATACGTTGAATATTTTGCCATCTATGGAGGCGAGAATCAGGCAATTTCAAGAGTGATGGTTCAGGTACAGCAAGCAATGCAGTACCGATCAAAAAGTGTCCTGGAGTAAGAGCAGAGAGGTCAGAAGGGTCATCTGAGAGAGGAGAATCTGAGAGAGTGAAGCCGGTTTCAGACTTTTCGTAAAAACCATCATGAGTTCAAGGTTTCGATAAGTTTTCTTATTTATGCGTTCATCGTAAGAATTGGGCGTAACTTTCATTTCGAATGACAATTGTACCTTTATTTATCTGAATCTCAAATGTTCCTCGCTAGGCCATGCTGTCTTAAGTACTAGACTCGTCTAATCCTACAGCGTGTTTGCCGCTCGCTTAGTGCGACGCCGCCTAGCGGTCGCTGTTCGAACTACCATGTGCGCGCGGAATACAAATTTCGGTCGTATTTACATATAGTATATATGTACGTCACAACATCCTCAAATAATTTTTTGATTAGCCTAAAAACCAGACTATGGAATCTTCTTTGAAATCCTTATAAGAATGATCAGGATGACAGAATCCCATAGTATTACAATAGGGGAGAGCGGGGTTAGTTGACACATAATTAACATTTTTATTTTATTAATATCTTCCTTAGGAAATTAGATTTGTGGATGTCAATCATTATACATATTAACAATGCTATGACTTACCTATAGAATATCAAATATTACCAAATACTAGTATTAAAGAGTTAATTATTTATAATTGAACGTCGAACTCCGCGTGTCAACTAGCCCCGCTCTCCCCTACTTAAGAACTTTTCACACACAAAATTTTAACAAAGATTAACAAGGTTTTCACAAATAAATATTTAATTATTCTTTAATTTGTTACAATACACCTTTTGGTTGTTTTATAACAGAACTTTAAATATTTAAAACTAATTTTATACACGAGTATTTAATGAATCTAATTCGTAAGCTACATTCCTTTTGAATCCCAAGCGCAGAAAAAGTAACGAAGTCAATAGGTATCTCAATAATAAGTCTAATTAGAGAACTTACTCATTCACTAGTAATGTGAAACTTGACGAGTCTAAATTTTTTATTTAGATTTATTAATCGCAAACCACAACCATCAACTACAAGAACACCGTCCCCTCCTCATTTTTCCCAACTCAGCTCCACAAATTACATTTTAACGCAATAAACCGTATCCTCATAACCCAAAGAATTCTAATACCCTCAAAATCTCACCATCCCACTCATCCATGATCCATCCCTCAACCGTCTCTCCTCTCCTCAGTTCAACAACCCACATCATCAGCCATATCCCACGCAGCCAGCTAAACCAAAAAGCCCTACAAAAACCAAGCCAACAACAATTATACCATCAACATCCAGACTCTCCTCGGCATCATTACACTCTCTTACTCCACAAACCACGACGGTGCGACAAATAAATCCTTTTAAAAAAGCCCGGTAACGCAGGTCGGGATTTTATCCGGGGCGACTTCCGCGCTATATATGCAGCTCAGTGGTGCGCGCGCGCGCGCCGCCGGCTGCGAGCTAATTCGAACTTCCTCCGTGCGGGATGAGATTCATTGCTCTCTGGAGAGCATCCGGGGGCCTACGCTTCTCTCTCTCTCTCTCTGCTCTCCTCTCTCGCATTTTCTACCCAATTTAATGAAAGTTAAAGAGAATGACGGTTACGCTCTCGAAGAAGAGAGAGAGAGGCTCGTGACGGTATGCGTGCAGGCTGCGTGTACGGGATGACGAGGCGAGGGGATTAATTGCCGGAGCTAAGCGAGCGGTTGGATGGTTCCTGGTATGTTTGTGGATAGAGGAGTGGAGAGTTGGATTAGCTGCGAGTGGTTGTATGGTGGTGAGAGATGGATTGGGTTATAAGGGGGTTGTGGTGGTTGGTTTGGAGGGTGTGTTTGTGAATGATGGGCGATTGGCGATTTTTGTTGTGGGCGTTGTATGGGAATTGTGTTTGTAGATTTATTTTGTTTTGTCTATTGATTTGTCTGTTGAGGAAGGATTAGAGTAAAAACTTATAGTAATCGATTGATATTTATGTATTTGTACGTAAGATGGTACGACTTATAACAAAAGTATAAAAAGAAAATAAATTGTGAAGGATTAATTTACTGCTGTTCAGCGAACCAAGTTGTAAAAGTAAGTTTATTAGACGAGCGTTCTATATAAAGCCGCGTGTAATTATTGTTAGAAAGTAAATTTTTTATTTCTGAAGTGATATGGGCCCATAAAGCTCATTAGCAAAAATAGCTGTCCACTATATGAGTTTGACACTCTGACCAATGGATGATATCACGTATATCAAGTATATTGTCCGATTTAAAATAGCGTTATATCCAAACGCCCCAAATATATTGTTCGAATCGGTCAAAATAAAACATTGTTAAATACTTTTTTCTCTTTTAGAAAGTTATTTTCAACAGATAATAAATAAATTTTATAGATAAAAATAAACTAAAACTTTTAAAACTGTTCTAACTATTTTTTCTCCAAATTCAAATTAAAACATTTCAAATAAAATAAAAATTTCGTAACAACAGCAATATTAATTGAAGTTATAAAATACTGCTACTGCCAGTTTCGGACTGTTCAAAACGTAACTGTATTTAATTTTATTTATATATTTTTTTTTTTTTTTTTTTTTTTTTTTTTTAAGCTTACCCAAGTCTCGCACGAGACTTATACAGCTGAATTTTATTTATATTTTAAATACGATTTGAATGAATAATTTAATTTTTCGAATTCAGACACGTAATGGTCTGATTTTTAAAAGTAATGTAGTAAAAGTAGTAAAAGAAAAAAGGCCATTTATAATTTTAGTTTTGAACTAAACTTGGTAATATTTAAAAAAGTTGATTTTTTAATTTGAATATCTAAATAGAGAAATCGTTTATGGAATATCTAGATAGAGGAATTGAGTATGGAATAATTCGACGAAATATGAATCATTCTTTTTGGTATTCTCCAAAATAAGACAAATTTTTTGAAAAAAGTCAGAATGTAGACAAAAAAATTAATTTTATAATTTATTTTTACTTAGTTTACCTACTTTTGGATATTTCAAATTCCACGCTTATTTATTCTAGGATGAAATTAAACCGACTTTATGGCGTTACTATCTCAGTGGTTGATAATCGTATGAAAAATGCTGTTGCTAGTCAAAATTTACTAAGTACGTCATTTAGTATCAATTAAAAATACGATCTTGTATTCAATTTGCGTGTCTTAATCGTGGATACTAAT
Organism: Eupelmus urozonus; assembly: GCA_900480035.1. Classification (NCBI taxonomy): domain Eukaryota; kingdom Metazoa; phylum Arthropoda; class Insecta; order Hymenoptera; family Eupelmidae; genus Eupelmus; species Eupelmus urozonus. The sequence goes on from UELX01003834.1 coordinate 16,895, forward strand.
TATTACTAAGGGGTAATTCTCATTTGATAAACAAAATAAAAAATAAAACAATCATCAGGAATGGAATAACATTTTGGCAAAACCATAAAAAATTGATTTTTCACTCGACAGCACCTAAAAAATCCATAACCCAACTAACAATCCCATCACTCCAGATCCACACTAACTCCCCCATAACATCCATCAAAAAGCCAACACCACACCTCAACCCGTAAAACCTCTCAACACGGCCATATGCATCTCTCCCACATCACTCCTCAGCTCTGAGAAAAAGAATAGAAGGCGTTGATCGCGGCTCCGCGCATAACTAGCTATCTACATACACAGGCACCTGCAGAAAAGCTAGTTATAGAGGCGATATCGCGCGCTCCCGTCGGCTCTGCCACACATGCGGCACACGTGATCGACCGAAAAAGAAAAAGAAACACCTGTGCATGTGCGGCTCTTCTCTCCGCTTCTCGGTGCGTACGTGAAAATCCAACACCTTCGTCACTTGCTCTCGTCGCGAGCTGCGCTGCCACATGGTTAGCTCTGCCTGCCCAAGGAGGATACGGACGAGTACCAGCAGGCCTGGAAATTTTTGATTTTTCGAGGAGAAAAGGTAATTGGAGATGGTTTTTCTTTTTTTTGCTGTTGGAAAGAGATGGTTGGATGATGGAGTGGATGTTGAGTGAATGTTTGGAGGACGGAGTTGGATGGAGCACGTGAGTAGTTGGTTGAGGAAGATGTGTTGATGCATAAGTGTTTTCGATTGTTTTTTGTTATGTGAGAGGTGTGATGGGCATTTTGCAAGATTTGGAATGTAAACAGTAGGCGCGTGAAGTGGGTTACCGATGATAAAATCAAGTGGGTCGATGTCAGATACGTTTAGGAGCGTTTTCCGCTTTGGTACTTGTGTAAAATTGTTTCCTGTAGAAATGTTAGAAAAATTATAATAATTTTTTAGTGGAGATATGGTCACCGTGGTTCTTTTTAAGAAAGAAAAAGAAAGATTCTATAGAATTAGTAGCGTTGAGATAATGATAAGTGGAACGTTACTTTGTTTTGTTCTCCATGCATGGGATTTTATCTTACGATACAATGTCAACCTTTGGCTTTCCGATAGTGCTTTCTGAATAGAATAGTTTCGAAGCGATAAATAGCAGAAGTTTCATGGTCGGATGAATAGTCAATGTGCGTTCGATTAGTTTTTGAGTTTTTCTTGTAGTTGCAACAAAATTTTACTAACAAAATTATGAAACTTGTAGACACAAAATATAAAAGTTTTGCATTGAAGTTATGAAAAATCTTCGAATAATAAATTTTTATTATTACGAACGACTTTATTAAACTCATTTGTTACGGACAATTTTATTAGAGTATGAAGTGTCAACAAAATATTTTGTTATAATTCAAAAAATATGTTAAAAAACATATGCTTATATTTATCGATATATTAACGGTGATGTATGCACATTGTTTTACATTTGTTTTATATTTATTATATCTCAAAACTTTTAAATTCATAAATAGCTTCATTTTTAATTCGTAATTTTAACATATTACTCACATCATTTTTAATCGGATATCATAGTCCAATTAAATTGCCGACTATATACAAATATTATAATAAACTTATTTGATTATTAAAATAAAAATATATTACTACCTATGTTAATCAAGTGAATACTGGCCCTATGATCACTGTAACAAGTTAATATGTTATAGAGAAATAATATTTGAAAAAAAAATTTGTTATTGTTAAAAATAATTCATTAAGATACAATTTTCAGATGCTTCAGCATATTAACTTGAAATTTCGCACAAATAGTAAATCATTACGGAGGGCAACTTTATCCTGAATTTTCTTATAAATATTTTTTTAATAACCAAAAAATGTCATAATATATCGTTAATTAATTTAAGTAGAGAGTTAGATAAATTTGCTTAATTCAGAATAAATAGTAATGCATAGTATTTTTGTCAACACATCAATAATAATTAAACTATATATATGAAAATTATTTTTGAACATATATTGCCAGATGCTAGAACTCTTTTAAATCGAGAGATTATTTTTTGACAAATTATAAAATGTTTAAACAAAAAGAGAAAATGTACTGATGGGATAAAATGGGATAAAATATAGTCTATAGATATTTACATAAAATCGTAGAAGTATATAAAAAGTATTAAAATGGATCTCAAGCTCAAATCACACCTAATCGAACCAATACCTCGAACTATCCCAATCCTGTGCATAAGATAATATTCGCTAGCCGGGTAAAATCCAACAAACTTGCCTCTCAAATAACAATAATTTATTCAACAATATCTACGTTACATAACACCAGTCATTAAAAAAAAAAAAACAACGTTTACAGAAGCATACACTTTCAAACAGCAATCCCACAGCAACATCAGCTATCCCATATCCAAACTTCCTCTCTTTCATCTCCCACACACACGACTCCGCACCAGAATTAGGCTACAGGCCGTCGCGGGCCCTTAAAGAGGAAGCCGGAATAAGACTGGCATAAAGCCCGCGTTCGCGCTGATACAAAAGGGGTACACTCTGCCCTTCGAGTCACAGCCACACGCAGACATCAAAGAATAAGGCGTGAAAAAGAGACTAGCTCGTAGGCGCGCGTGGGAGCTGGGTGAAAAAGCGGAAATGGCAATTGTGCCCGTATGTACACACATGCATCCACGTGCGCATTTATGTATATACCTAACAGTGAGCCCCTACTTTTTCGGCGCTCTCCCTCGTTCGCCTCGTGATTAATCGGATCTTGACGCGCTCGCTGCGGAACTGTGTGTATGTCTGAATGCGCGCCGCGACGAATTTCAATGGTCATATATGTGCCCGTGCATATCTCGTTGACTGGGAGCGAGGAATGCGAGAAAGAAAAAGAGAGGGAGGGAGATGTTTATGTGATGCAGCGAGCTGCGGGATGAATCGAACGTTTTGTGAGGGGGTAATTGAGGAGGATCATGGGCTTGAAAGATGCGAAAGGCTCCCCGGATTGTTTATGCTTTTTGTTTGTTCATTTGGCTGGGAATTGGGGACTTAATGACTGGATGATTTGATGGTGTTGTTGGTGTGATGGTGGGATTGTTTGTAGGATTTTTTTTGGGAGAGAGGTGGATCATGGGTGAAATTTGATGGAGGAAGTGGAGAATCAAATGCACTTATTAGATTATATTTTCCTGGCTTTGATAGCAGGAAATGAGCTTTTCGTAGGTCTTCTTTAGTTTTATTAATGGATGTAGAAGTTTGAAGTGTAAGGGAGTTTTGTGTGTTCAGTTTTGATTTATAATGGCTGTAGTGTTATGGATTTTATTTCGGTCAAAGTAGATCTCGTAATCTATTTTGATAAATAGTATGAAATGAATGTCTTTTCTGAAAGGATTGATCTTTTGCATATTTATTGTATAGAAATATTACTTTGGATATCAAATTTGTTTTATTAACTAACAATAGCGACTATTTTATATTGAAATAGACAAAGAATAATTTATTTGATCTCCTTAAAAATTGATATGAAAGTATCAAATACATCTATTGTTGCAGATTCCAGTACATATATCAATATGAAGAAACTAAATATCTTCAGTAGAAAATTTTCCGGCGTAAAAGTTACAAAAAAAGTCTAGTCGCTCCATATGCGTTGGCTTATCTACGAACATACACACGTGATTTTCGAGGACAACGATGGAACCCGCATGGGAAAAGCTATATCGAATACATATTAAGCATGGCCTAATACCGTTTTAGCGGTTATTGAAAATCGAGGGTCTATCTTAAGACTGGTACGTGTTCATTCTTAGACCTCCATAATATACATAGCATAATTATAGGATAGAATGATAGGAATAGAAGGATTTACTATATAACGTTCTAAAGTGGTAGTGTGGTTTATAGAAGTGTTATTTTGTAAGAGATGGAAAGAGTCGCAAATAAGAGAAAAGTACTCACGTATCACATCTTGATAGAGTTAGTACAGAATATACACTCTGTAAATTTTAAATAGTGCAAAATGCTCCACTTATAGTACTATTTAGTGGAATTCCCACTAACAAATAGTAAAAAATTCACTACTTTATCAATAATTTCACTAATTTATCATGAATAT
>UELX01003835.1:0-21006 GCA_900480035.1 Eupelmus urozonus
TATATATATATATATATATATATATATATACATACATGCACACTCGCGCACACGCATTATATATATGTATAAAAATATAAATACATATATATGTCTGTGATTGTATAGAATCACTTGTAGACTCGATTACGTTATTTTGCTGCACTCCGCCGTGTCAGTAGAAAAGACCCAAAACTGGTCAGACATGCGGCCTGGTTCATGGGTCTTTAATGTGCACATAATACTAATTTGCTTATATTTTCCTGAATCAGGACATTATATTGGGATGTTAATAAGTGTAGTCATTTAATTGTAATTAAATGACTTTAATGTGTTTAACCAATGAATTTTCATTATTATTAGTCTATAAATCAAAACTTATAAATTATACTTTAGCTTACAGATTATTGTTCTGATCTAGATCTAGGAACTAACATAGTAGTAGGAAGTAACTAATAGACAGTCCTGTAATAGTAGTTAATCTAAGTTTTTTGATTTTTTATACTAACATGAGCTATCTGTGGGACTCCAGCGACCATTCAGAAAAACACCTGAATAATCATATTTTGGATAAACATTTTTTGGATTAAAAAATTATTTTGGAACAGTTTTATTGAAATACAAAAGTAGGGTACGCTACGAAAAAATATTAGATGAGATCTCAGGTGAGATGTCAAGCCAAAATCTCATGTGACTAAAAAAACCTCTAATAATATCAAAATTACTTAAATTCTAACTTATACAGTCATTTGTATACATTATAAAGCATATACCTTTCTAGTATAGTATTTAAATGCGATATTATAATGAACTTCAAATGAATTTTTGTTTTGAAAATTTTCATGATAAATTTTTTTTAATTTTCCACACAAGAAATCACGTGAGATCTTAGGTGAGATCTCAGATAAAGATTTCAAATAAATTATCGGAAAAATTTTCAAAAAAAAGTTTATTTGAAATTCATAAGTATGTATGATTTTGGTTTATCCACCTGGAGCCTATTTGGCCAAGTAAGTGACTCATAACCTTTTTGTTTTTTCCTATTTACGAAATTATACGAACTGCTGAACGGACGCCTGAAGGTTGCTACGGTAGCGTTATGAATCACCCGACAACATCTATATGTCACATTCCGTAAGCTTAAACACCGAAAACATGTCAAACAGTTTGTTAAGAGCGAAAAATCACCTAAACGATCACCAAAGTTGCATGGGTTACCCGCGGTTACCCGTTCCAAGTAATGACCGCACCTAGCGCTGCTTAACTCTGGTGATCAGTCGAGATGCAATTTCGCTTACCCACCAACCTGTCGGTTGTTTGAAATTCATCTGTAATATTGCAGACATATGATTCGTAAGAAAGATATAAGCTATATAATACATAAAACATTTGTAAAAGTTGAAAATTAACTAATTTTAATAATTTTACAGGTTTTTTAGTCACATAAGATTGTGGAGCGACATTTTAACTGAGTTCTCATTTGAGATTTTTGAGTAGAGCACTCTCTGTAAATGTTCTTGAAGAAATATTTATTTATTTGAAAAAGAGATCAAATTAATCGAGTTATTAATCAATATTATTAATATTTAAAACTGAAAATTGCGTTGGCGTTCATCCAGTTAATTATGATGAAAGCCCATGAAAGTATTCCACTATTCTGGGACAAAACATTTACCGCGTTCCGATATTCTGAAACAATGATTTGAGTGTTCCGATATTGGTTTGAAAAGGAAACGTACCAAAATGTAAATTTATTAGTACACTGGCCTAATGGGTACACACACGAACAAGCTCAGAACAATAAAATGTATAATAAAAATATGTGCCTATGTATTGTTTCAAAATAATGGAATATACCTCTATTAGGATTACTTACCCATTAATTAATAAAACAAATGGGCAAATAAATTATTATATTGTTTTAAGTTCGAGGAACTAGTTTTTGAAAATATTGAAAATGCCAGTGTTTTTATAATTCATATTATTGAAATTATTTTATTAAACAAACGTATATTATTAATTTTATTTAGTTTTTTATAATAAATAATTTATGCTAAGCAGCATACTTATTTCACTCTTTCTTATTTGCATGTAAATAGAGTAAAATAAAAATTTAATGGATTTATAAAAAGATATTATATTTTACATATTTATGAATATAATGATTTTTCATATGAAAAATAGAATAGGTATATGAATGAAATACTAAAAAGATAGTCTTTTTGTTGTGTTTCAAAAAGTCTTATTATCTTTTCATTAAATTCATCTCTAAAGCCGCAGAAATTGATCTAAATATTTTATCATCTTCTTCTAAAATGCAATTACTTGACCTAAGTTATAGCATATTCTCGGTAAACACTTTCAAAATCGTCTATAAAAAAGTTTTTTATAATGAAAAAAATGGAATGTTTCCCTATTCTTCAAGTACATAGCTGTTAAATCTGCAATTCTATTCTATTGCCTATTACGAAATAAATTAACAAAACTGTATATTATTTGTTATCGAGCAAAATTGTAACATTATATTGTTGCAATGTCCTTTCGTTTGCTTAATATCTGGTTTTGCGCCGTGAGACGGAAAGAAGATAGAAAGCTAGTGGCGACGATCGATCATCTTATGCATCGTGTGCCATTCAAATTCAGCGATGAATTTGACACCTTGCGCAAAGTGTGTGCAAGAGAGAGAGTGGGAGAGAGAGAGAGAGAGAGAGGGGAGAGAGGAGAGAGAGAGAGAGAGAGTGAGCAGAAAATCTAGTACGCAGCCACAGTGCTTGCTGCTATAGTATTCGTTCGAACGATCGCTCGAGCTGGACGGCAGCAATCAAACTTTTATGATTTCAACGAAATACCTTGTCGGAGGGGCTGAAACGTCAAGCCAGGGCGCACGCGCGATATGCCTCGGGAATTCCATGACGTCCGCTACTCTCTCGCGCACTTCCGTTTGTGGTGGAGCTGACATTTTTGCGGGTTGTATATCAAAAATTTTTGCAATTCCCTGCCGACGTCGATCTGCAAAGATGCGCAGGTTAAAGCTCTTCCGTGAGCACGAGCTGTTCATTTAACAAAGCTAAATAAATATGTACTTGTAGAAACGGACGAGAAGAACCAGCTTTTTCTGCTGCCTCTTTTTTTCTTTTTTTAACCTCAATAAAAACACCAAAGGAGAATATATATACATAGATATACATGTTGAAGAAGAACGAAAAGACGGATGCTCTTCCGGAGCTTCTTGTCGTTGTATTTTCTGCAGCTCTAACAGACTCGCGAAATATTTGTAGAAAGTGCAACAAAAGAAAAAAAACACAAAGGTTATAAAGTTAATTTAGAAGATTAAATCAAATATCAAATATTTTCCTAATATAAATTCTTTCATTGTTCTAATGTATTTGCCTTCGAATATGGTTACAAATAAAAATAGGTACATTTTTTATTAGAAAAAGTATAGAGATTGATTTTTTATAAACTAATATATTTAAATAAATTTATCTTGATAATTTGATTTATTACCTCAATATAATTTATATGCTTGCAATCTTTTTTGGTGGACTGAATCGATTTACAATAGCTGTCTTTTCCAAGATTTCCTAGTGATATTAATTTTAAGATCACAAATCTCTAATCGTTAAATTTTCTCTTTTTTAAGAATATCAAATTTATGAAGGTTGGCAAGTGATTTCATCAAATTGGCTTCATGCTTCAGCTTTATTCCCGATGGTCTTATACGCATAAATTTCTTTTTTAAGAGTTATTTTGGGAATCATCTATGAGGAACATGGGTTTTAGCAAATTCTTTTTCGTCTATATGTGTGTCTACCACGATTGCTATTTACACTTAAATGTTTAGTTTTACAATACAATTTGGGTTAACTTGTGTCCTTTGTACATATTGAGCGTCTGTAGAATCCTTTTCTATATTATAATCGCAAATTTTATAATAAGCTTTTTGTTTTTAATATATTTGTTTTCCATTATATTTTTTATTTATGCTTATTAACTATACTCTCTTTTACCACTATGTTCATAATTTTTTATTTGACCAATGAGTTTTTGTTAACGCAACATTCTCTCTATGTCTCTCTCTTTATGATTCATTTGCTTAGAAACAGCTTGATAAATAAAATAAAATTACTTGAGCATCCTTAATTACCTCCTTCCCTCATAGTTTACTCGGTTTTCACTAAAATGCCTTCTTCATCAATCACACGTAAATTACACGTTTTCAGAGTGATTCCAGAGTGGCGTTCTCTTTAAAGACGTTATCTAATTCGCTATTTCAAACTGTTCCTTATCCTTTGACTGGCCGTGAAACATTGGTTGTCATGATATGAATGGGCCCGCTGCGATTCGTACTTGTCAGCCTCCTCATCTTGCGAGCCCAGACTCAATTCTCTGAATTCCTGGACTTTGCATCGTTACCTGTACCTAGTTTACTGTTTGTTTGCTTGCATCTCTTCCTGTGATCTTATATCTGTTTTTTTTTCTATTTCAGTATTCAACTGCGAGCTTTTTTATTTTTTTCAACACTAGCATAGATACAAAATTTGGATATAATTTCGTAAAAACTTAAAAATATGAAAGTATCGGATCTATTGTAATGTACAACGTTTATTAATATTTTAAAATCAATTTTTTTTATTGCAAAGTTCATATTTTTAAATCTTACAAAATTTATTAATAAAAAACGATTTAAGATAATTATTTGAAATTCATACTGCAATACGTTTTATATATATATTATATTATATCGTTCAAATGATGTAATATTATTATGTTCTATAGAATATTATATCGTTTAGAAGATAATTAAATTATAGTAAAAACTCTTGAAGTTTTACATCTTTTTTCTTTTAAATCTACTTACGAGGCTGTTAATTATTTAACGCCTCATACTATATCAAAAGATTATTAAACTATCGATTAAATTTTAATCGGGTTTATATCACCAAGGTTGCTCGACCTCTGTAACCTCGATGTTAAAGCTAAAATATTACTGGCGGAAATGAAAGAACGCAAGGGGACACAGTGAAAGGCAAAAACAGGGTGGAGAAGAAGAGAATTAAGACGGAACGTTCTCGCTTGGAAAATCGCGAGGACGACAATACTACTAAGGAGAGTCTCTCTTCTTTGCCGACTGCACCTCGGCTGCCAAAGTCAGAAAGATGTTTTCGCCATTTTTCTTATGCTCTATGTGTACTTCGAAGCATTGTGTGTAAAGATATTGATCCTTTTGTGATTATTGCCATGCTTTTGAACGATTTTATATTACATCTGCATCTAAAGTGGAAATAACTCAAGACTTGAGCCTTTGTTTGATAGCATTTGATACGTGCTCGAGATTTCCGAGTTCTTCTAATTTTTTGAGGGCCACACATATATCAAAGAAAAGCTACTAACAAACATTATGAATAGGTCGTGTAAAAATTCTCAAAATATTATCCATAATTTTTAATATTTATAAAAAGTCTTTATTTTATTAGCTAATTAATATATAAATTTGATTATACAATTAAATACAAAATGAAAAATATGTCTAATGATACGTATCAATTAAATCGTGAAAGTTGTATATCTGATTGATTTCCATGTTCTTGCAAACAATGGAATAAACTAAATAATTACAACTAAAATCGATATTTAATCCTTTAAACTTTATTGACAAACGTACCTCATTGATCATTTTGCCTTTTACATTTCATTACACAAAACGCCATCGCTCGAATTCTGCAGCCACGTGAGTCTCACCGGTAAAGCACAATGGAAAGAGCACACGCAAATATCAGCGGGCGCGGTCGGGATGATTGCAAGTCTGAGCAATTTTTTCCCTGTCATGAAAATAGGATTAAAGTATTTCGAAATAACAACGAGCTGCGGGGCGAAGTACGCGCTTCCAGAGCTGTACAAATGGACTCTCTATTCTGACGTGCTATAATTCAGCGCGGCCCGTGATCCAGATTTGGCGTCGAAGTAGGGGAGCAACCGGAGAGCGTCGGTAGGGTGAGTTTGCGGAGGGAGAAAGAGGGGGATAGTCGCCGCACGTATCTCGTTATCCGATTGCGTCGTGCGCTCACATTTGCCAATGAGTTTATATGGAATTGCGCTTTCCGGCTGCGTGTGAAGATCCCTTGTTGATATTCAAAATGTTATTCCTGCCGCGCGCGCAACCCGGAAATCGCTGTCATAATATGGTATACCGATTGTAATGCATTACCGGACCTGTCCCATCTCCACTGTTGAGCATTACCCCAATGCTGATCATTATGCCTGATCAACTGTAGTGAATTGATTGAATTTATCAAACAGATTCGTTAAGTTTTCGAACGAGCGTTGAATTTTCGATCGATTTTCGTTGGAAACAATTTTGATAGATCGATATCAAATGAATTCATAGAAACTTTCGAGCTATTTTAGAAAGGATGAAAGCTTTGTTATAAAAAATCAAAAATATGCTAATGCAATTTTCTGTCTTTGGTTTATGAAAGCATTTTTTACATACAATATAAATTACTTGAGAAAAATGTGGAAAAAAATCTAAATAATTTTTTTTCCTTAAAATTTTCTTTGAATATTAATCATCAGACTTTTTACTTACTTAAAGATTATTTCATAAGAATATTAAAATTTATTTGCTTTCTGATTTCGTATGAGCTAATTTTAGCTATTTTTCTGATAATGCACCTATTTTTTTTAACATGGATATAATTCCATGCTTATATTTTATTACACGTACATGAAACTCTTTACTAGTATCATATTCCAGACACGTGGGAATTTTTAATTCAGCATAAAATTTTTCTTCTTAGTTGTGTCATGGAGAAAAAGAGAAAGAGAAAGAAAGAAGAGAGAGAGAGAGAGAGAGAGAGAGAGAGAGAGAGAGAGAGAAAGAGAAAGAGGGGGTAAAGAAAAAGTGGGAGAGGGGCATAGAGGGCAAGAGAGGAAAGCTATGTGGAGTCACGCTTTTCGCGAAAAACAGTGCGGGACTAGACATTGCCGGAGGATTTTTGCATAAAACTCGATATTGCTCCCCGAGGAACTAATCTGGCAATCAGTGTGCGCTGCACCTTGCGTATCTAGCCATGAATTTTTTTTTGCTTATATGCACATAGCGTTCTCATAATCGAACGAGCATCGCTGGAGCGAGCAAAGCCGAGTTATAATGAAAATTGGCCGACAAGCTTAGTTTATGTCAGTATAAAACAAACTGGTCCACCGCGCTGAATCAGTTTTTACGTTTATTACGTATCATTCGCTTTATATAAAATTTTAACGAAGACAATAGATTTCTAAACTCAGCAAAAGATTTTTTATCACTTTAAGAATATGCATCACAGTATTAATACACGTAAAAAAATTATTAGCAAAGATTTTCTTGTTTTATTTCGTTGTTTTTCGATCAGTCATAATTGTAATTTCATAAAAATTAAAATTTTTAATGCTCTAAGATTATTTAATTTTTGATTAATGAATCATTTTTGAAAGAAAAATATAAGAAGATGTATTTCAAATAATACCTTTTTATTTCTCACAAAATTACATTCTTCAATTTAAATTTAAATTAGTATTTTATCTACTTAATAAATTATTATTAAATTTAAAAGGTTGACGTTTAGTAAACAATGAATTAAATATTTATTTTAGATATTTTTTTCAAATTTAGTATGTGAAATTGTTTTGTCGTAAATTTTTAATGTTTTTAAAAATTTAATTTTTACTGAAATTTTAAAGGCGGGTATTTCGACTAAATATTAGAGATTGAAAATTTTAACGAATTAATTGTGAAAAAACATTAAATTTTTTAAAATTGAGTTTTAAATTATAAAAAATATTACTTTTGCATTAATGTTTACGTGCTGGGAAGGATACACCGAATTTTTCGTGATTTATCTGGACATTAGTAAGAAAGAAGGTTTCAATACACAAACAGCTGTGGACGTCACCTTTCCAGGATGTAACATGTGGGGATAATAGCTGAATGTTATTGTCGTACAAGCATCCTAAGAGCTTAAAGCACTCAAGTTCTACCTACTAATATTTTCTTCCACGTTATTCGAAAAATCTCTTGGAAAGATTTATATTTTTAAAAGTTTGATTTGCCTTTATTTATAATTATTAAAAAATAATTGTTCTATTATTAAAAGATTGACTGACAAAAAAAGATCATAAATAAGATTTTGTTGTTTTAACGATTACATTTTTAATCTAGGATCTCACAAAAAATGTAATAACCTTTACGAACTAAGATATCTCCTTTAAAAATTAATACTTACCGCGTAACTCTTTGAATAATTTCCTTCTCCGTTTTATTGAAATCCTTCAAAGAGAATATCTGAATACAAGAAGGTAGATGTTTTCTTATTGAATTGATTACACATAGAATAGCGAATGGAATTTAACTAATTGTTAAAAAAAAAGATATTTTTTTTTAGTATTCTACTAGATAAGGAAAGCATTTAAAGTCTCAAAAATGTGCGTTATAAAAGTTTTGTTATAAGAACAAAAATTTTTTAAGTATTTATTTTTAGAGTGTTTTTTCAATTTTATTCACGATCATGACACAACTTGACATATTTCTTGAATAGCTTCTATGTTTAAAAAAAAAGTTCAATTTCTAGCGAATTATATCAAAACAATTAAAATTTTCGAGATATTTTATCATTCAGAGATACTTATAAAATAATAGATCATATTAAACGTTTACAGAGTACATCTTTTTTATTTCTCTCGTTACATAGTAGTCTTATTTTCACTTAAAGTGATCGCGAAGACTGATAAATTACCTCGCGAATTTTAAAACATTTATATCAAGCAACTGTTTGTTACACCATGTACTGCATGATTCATTTAATAACTATATCTTATTCTATTATAAATTACAACTATGTTGGAAATCGAAAAAAATAATAAAATAAATTACAATACAGTTAAATATTAAGAAACTATTTTTTCATATTTCAAATACTACTATGTCTTTATGAGCATTGATATTGTTTATTTAAAAAAATTAGATTAGGTGACCGTGTATTAAAAACCAATCGCAGCTGGCTAATTAGTCAATCACAAAATTTTTTAAGCTGCTAACAATGAAAAGCGTTCCAATCTTTTATAAAAGGGATATAACCTATATTACAATAATTAAATTATGAAAACCCGTTTATAGAAAATATTCACCCCTCAATCAACGAACTGACACATTTTACTAGTATTAGAAAATCATTCGGAACATTAATTATCTACTATAATATTATACTTTATACCAATTTAAAGCGTTTTCTATATTCTAAAATTAGATTAGACAGACCTGTATTTTCAAGCATAAGAGTATATAGCTATATGTATACCATATCTATACTATAAAAGCTTTACCAAGGAGTTCCGATATATTAATACGCGCAAGAACGTACGTACGTGCAGCATTTCCGACTTCATTAATTGGATCGTTTCCTTACGCCCGTAGTATAACTCGATATGCTATTTCATGATCAAAAAAGGTTTAAAATTGGATATTACTTCTATTCTTTTTATTTAAAAATACATGTTTTATACATCATACAATGGATATATACTTATTAATTATTTATGCTTTGAGACCGCCAACATCTCACAGAGATAGCTAATGTTTCCATTATTGATTTGGTTTACTAATGACATACTAATGACAAACGTGGAATAATGGTTCTAATGTATGCTTAATTATTAAAATTTCATAATTTGTACTTGATCTATTTACAGGTAATATTAACGTTATGTAATCGTAATATAAGAGATAAGAAATATAATATTACATTTAAAATAGAAAATAACTTTAAATGATAAACTTTTCAATCGTTAAAATACATAAAAATAATCTAATGACTTTACAAATGTTTTATTGCGATAGTTTTTCCAATAATTTCATTTTATTATAGTTAACAAAGATCGTTTAAGTTAGTTTTGAGAACTTCTCTTGAATATTATAAATACTCTTTTTAAGTTTCTTTTAGATAATTCTGAATCTTATAAAATATTCTAAATTCTAAATAGTTAAATACTTACTTATAATTTGATTAATTAGAAACACTTATTAATATTTAGTAAATAATTGTTAAATAAATTATATTTTAGAAAAATCCTTTGGATAACTTTATACAAGTACATAAAGATATAAAAATTTAATATAAGAAGGGTACATCATGTATTTAAATTCCAGAAGTTTAATCTTGAAATGCTACTGGCTAGATAGCTAAAAAAAATTAACTTTCTGAAAAGTATTGCGTAAACTAAGGTGATGAATTTTTTAATCGTTGAAATATTTAATGAATGATACTTGAGAAGCTTTGACACTTTAGTACTGAATATCTTCTATTCATAAGGCCACAAAAATTCGCCAAAAGTTGCTATAAAGATAAAATCTTACGGTAAGATTTACTTTTTACATGCAAATGAACTAGACAAAAGATAATTATCAAGGAACAAAAGCCTATTTTACGGGTATGCGTTCAAGATTAAGTACTAGCGTATATACTACGGTAACATCATTAAGTTTAACGTTCATTAAAACAAACGGTATTCATTAAGTTCAAATGTACGTTACAGAGAGCTTTTACTTTGATTCATTTACTTTAATTCAAAATAAATATTTTTTAATCTTTTAAGAGCGAAAATAATATAAAATATTTGTGTCATTTAATTCTTGTATTTCAAGTCATAAAATAAAAATAACTTTATAAAAGATATATATTAATTACTGAAGTTTTAAATTATAAGAACATTATCTATTATAGATTAGCTAATTAAAAAATGATTTAATTTTCTACCATTTATAAATATATACGGTCTGTATTATGGCTTTTTCTTCCTGTAGTATACAAGAGGGCATTGAATATGCCACTATATATTGAACTGCCTGTGCGATTTCCGTGCTTTTTACCTTGACATAGCGTCATACTGCGTCGTAAGCGATTTGGCGAAATTCCAAGCAGTTGATGGCAAATTCTACACATCTAGAGTCATGCAATATATGGGGGTTCAGAGTATAACGAAACTAAGTTCATTTTCACAATATGCTCTACCGAAAATTTTATAAGGTTACTCAGGTATTTGTAAATTGAAATTTAATTATATTGGGATGCTATAGAATTAAAAAAAATTACGTTTGAAATGTTGTAGTTTCGAAAGTCAGACTTCTTTCTAATTAATCAATTTTTTTAACTTAGTTCTTTCATTCTTATTGCTCCTAAACCTTTATAAAAAAAAATAGGACGGGATAAAGTTGTAAGCTGAAAATTGACAATGATGCGTTGGTAATGAAAAATTAATGTTTTTACAAGTACGGTGGATCTTATCTTAAATCTGTATTTTTAAGATATATAGGCTTACTCAGACCTACATAAAATGCTTATATGTACACAATTTTTAAGAAAAAATTTCTTCCGTTTTGAAAAAATTTGACATTTATATGTATTTACATTCATCAAACATGAGGCAATTTTAAAAAATTTTTGTTATTTATGTTAGTAATGTTAAATTTTTTAATAATTTTTTTTAAATATTTCACAAAGTATTGTCTAAAAGTATTTATATAGAATTTTTCTTTTAAATAATTTTCTTTTAAATAATTTTCTTTTAAATAATTTTCTGAAATAATTTTCATTCCAGAAATAATTTTGTTTAACGGTGCAAATATTTTCAACGAGAAACAAATTTAGTTTTATTAACAAGAATAAAACAAAACAATTTTTCAATACAATAATTGACAAACGAATTATTTTTAATTTATATCATTTAATTTAATTCTGATTTCTTAATTCCAAAAACAGCATCAAAATAACTTTTTTCAACAATCCTAACTGGGAAACGTAATTACGTGTTTAAATACCTATTCAAAAAGTTTAGATTGATCATTTTCAGCGTGTATTTTCAATTGAAATCTTCTTATCCGTTTGCTTTGGAATCAAGGAAAGTTTTTGTATCAATATACTATTTCACAATCTTAATTGAATTATATTGATAATTTTAATTTGTGAGTTGTAAAGCAAAAAAAATGTTATAAAATTCTTTTTTTAGATGAATCATACGTTGCAAAGATTGTTAAAACTTTATGTTTGATAAAGTTGTAAAGATAACTTTACGACATAGTATTTTTTCAATATAAACTATTTCTTATATACAGTAGTTTTCGCAGTTTTGCGACGTGAGAGCAAAATACGGGAAAGTGCGATAGTTTTAGACATTCAAGTACATATCTGCAAGCTTCTACATTCGGTTTAGTAATTAACATTTCTATACACAAAAGGGTCGCAAAAAATGTAGTTTCTTGAGTTTGTTAAATAACTCTTGTCTTTCCTTATTATAACGTGGGCATTGACAAAGAACATGATTGATATTTTCATTTTCTTGTTTACAGACGCATAACGGAGATTCAATTACTTTAATTTTGAATAAAGTTTCTGCCATGTGGTAATAGTTAGATCTAGCTCTATTGAATGGAGTATTTTTATAATCTTTTACAAGGCAGAAAACGGATAATATCATATAATTTAATTAATTATACATTCCTCTGTTTGAACTTTAATCATGCCCTCCAGCATATTTCAACAAAATATATAATTCATTATACTACTTAATTGTAAAAAGATTATTTATAAAGCATATTTGTAGAATGTAAAAGTCTTAAATATGAAAAAAATGCATTATATGAATCTAAGTTACATATTGTCATAAAAATGATAAAATAATAATTTAATTTTTAATATCGCAAGTCACTAATACAGGCCAATATGATTAATGTTTCAGCCATGGTCTTACGCACGACAAGCTGATGATACGTCTATATTGGAAGGTGGCCTTGATGGCCCTTTGGACTTGCATCGTAACGGCCGATCTCGTTCTGGAATTGCCCACCTTTGTGGCGATCGACGATGCCAGCGTCACCGCCGCCACTGTCAACGACCACCTTTCTGACCAGCCATCCTCAGCCAAGTTTTCAAGTGCAACGCCGCAGTCGCCATCACCAGCGCCTTCAAAGGCTCATATTGAGGTTAAATTATTGCAGCCGGAGATAGAGCGTCGCCACGTCTCTAGCGAGCTCCCGGCTATTACAAGAGGGATCGATACGTCGACGAGCCTTGGTGAGAAAGAGAAAATAATCCCGAGTAGTACTACAGAAAGCAATGAATACGATCGAAAATCGAGCAGCCCCGTTAATCGGCCGGTCGAGGCCGGCAGCGCCTCCGAGCTAACTCTTAAAAGCATATTAAACGAGACGCCGTTGGCATCGGAGAAGCTCGTAAACAAGTCCCTAAAGCCGTCTAGCGCCATCACTTCGCCGATTCCTGCAGCGGCGGGCTCGAGAAATATCGATTTCCGGCAAGGGGAGCAGAAGAAAATCGCGCTCCCTTCCCAGCGGCTCTTATCTGCCACGGAAGATTACTATGGGCTTGAGAAGACTGCGCAATCTCGCACAAAAGGCACGTCATTTACAAAAGCGTTCAATCGAAGAGAGAGTTGGAAAAAATTCGCGCCAACGGACAAAATCGGTACTTATAGTCCCGAGACAAAAGAGCCAGCGGCGAGCGGCAGAGCCAGCACCACCAGCGGAGAAGAAACAATTAGGAATTACGGAAAGCAGAACGAGGCAGAAAAGGTTAAGCCGAGAAGCCGGGAAGAAAGTGAGGCCAATCTAGCAGCGGCCACGGCAAGCTTGACCGAAGGTATTAATGGATTCAGTGGGCCAGCGCGGCAAGGGTTGAAAAATACCAATGGCCCGTTAAGAATAACGATGAATGTAGGACGACTGGGAGTTACAGAGGCGATAGCCGGCAAGAGTAACGAGCCAGAAGAGGACAAAGTGAAAACTGCAGCGCTCTCGGGCTCTCGAGCGGAAATTCCTTTAATTATGACGACTGGCCAAGTGCGCCTGAAGTGGCTGGAAGAAAAAGCCGAGGGCGAAGAAGCTGGGACGGGAGAGACTAGCGCCCCCGGCGCTGGCCATTACGACTGTATCTCGAATTGCCGTGACCCCAGCGACGACTCGCTAAACAAAGCACACTGGCAAGAGGAGAAGGAAACTCGGACTTTGAGCCCGGCCCTCTCCAAACTTGCGACAAAAGGTCCATTGTCGCAGAGGCGCGAGAGACGATTGTCTTTTAACGTTAGCTCGGCCAGCACTAAGAAACCAGCTCGGGACATCACGGAAACTACGATGAAATCGCTCGCACAGATCTTCGAGAAGATTAGCTCGCTGGGCACGGTCATGGGTGTCTCGACTTCCACCGTGGCAAGCACCCTGGCTTTATCGATCGAAAAACAGCAGCATCGGCGTGCGCATAACGACACCAGCAGCAGCAGCGAGAAAATTATCGCTCCGGTCGATCAGTGGCCGGTTAAGCACAGCGCTGTGGTCGAGGGCGACTTGGTGCTGGGTGGTTTGATGATGGTGCACGAGCGCGAGGATTCGGTCACCTGCGGTCCGGTTATGCCACAAGGCGGGATCCAGGCGTTAGAGGCGATGTTGTATACTTTGGATAGGCTCAATGAACAGGAGATCGTGCCGGGTGTTAAGATTGGCGCGCATATTTTGGACGACTGCGATAAGGATACTTATGGTCTTGAGATGGCGGTCGACTTTATTAAAGGTAAGATTTTTTTCTTGGTTTTGCATGTGCTGGAGTGATTTCATCCAAAGAACTGCCTGAAGTTATAAGGATCTTATCGATTGCTTTGGCGGTGGATTTAATTGAGATGAAATATGATATATCTTAAAGAAGGCTCGAGCTTTCCTAGCGATTATCAGATTTCAGAGACTGAAAATATCTTTTCTTGGTTCTTTCACTGAGGCTGAAGGTTAAAAATACATTATTACGATTACATTAAATAGTGTCTAAACTAATTTTTTTGTAATAAATTATTATGTTATAAATCTTTTTGATTCTTATTTTTTCGAAATTTTTAGGCATCATATAGTAGAATTTTATGATTTTTGTACCTTCTTATTTAAATTGTTTATATCTATATATATACTATTTTAGCTACTTTAAATATTAGCTAAGTTGGTCTCTTATACGTGTAAGTAGACACATAATACATAATGTTTATAGTATAAAGAATAACGATTTATTCTCATAAATAATATATTTTTTAACAAAAACAAGAGAGCCGAGAGAAAATAAGAATGCAAAAAGGATACCAAGAGTCGTGTATATTATCCCAGCTCGAGTAAAAAATGCATACATAACCTCAAAATCTACAAACACGTACGTTCGTATTTTTTGTACTCAAAACGAAATACAGCAAAAAACAGATTTTCACAAGTTAAAGAACAATGAATTCAATAAAGCTTATATTGTTTGTGGTAAAATGTGACAAACACTCTTAAAACAACAAAATTTTACTTTAACTGGTTTTCCTTACACAATGTGCAAACCGATTTTTAAAATGAAATTTCTTACTTAACAGCCTAAAGTTAACAATATTCAAACATTTTAACGCTATTACAAAAATTGTTTAAAAACCGCAGGGTTCACGGAGCTGAAATAGTATTTAAAACTTTACGTATTGCTTAATAGTTTATGAATGTTTAAAATGCTTTTTCACAGAATCAATGGAAAAGTAAATTTAAGTTTTATTTTATTTAAGGCAGTATCATTTTTTACTTAATTATTCATCTAATCGATGCTGCTATTTATATAGTGGAAAGTTGAAAAAATTTCAACAACTATCGTAATTTACTTCATAATGTTTTAATTGATACGTCTAACGTAAGAGTTCAATCTTCTCGTTTTGTACTTCTGGAGAAGCTTCTAGATGGCTATCTTAGTCTGCTTCTTACTATACTGTGTCACTTATGGAAGATAGTTGGGTAATCCTATATATAAAGTTGTCTTAGAAAGTTATTGTTAACTTTTCGCTTAAGTCAGTCGAAATTCATTAATAAGTATGTAAAAGTACAATGTATATGGCATCCTGCAGAATGTCTGGATCGTAAATTTTAAATTGGAATATATTAATTACTATTCATAATAATAGCAATCTGTCTTTACATGCGATCAAATTTGGAATCTAATTAAACAAACTTTAATAACAAAAATTTGAATTTAAGTTGTAAAGCATGTATCTATAAATGCGATACGTAGATATACTTTATAACTTAAATTTGAATGTAATCCTACCACAGATTGCATTGAAAGAGACTGCGTATACTTTGAACATCATGTTTGGATCCTTTTTCCACTGGATGCTTACATATGTATTTCTTTTTAAGAAATTCTTCTGAATGTAATATTGCTTTTGAAAGAGATCTACTGAGATTTTTATTTGATTTCTTAGAATTTCATATTTTATACTAGGATATCAACAATATTATTTATCAAAAATCTTAATTAAACTGAAAAAAATAATTAAAATTATTGTTGCTAAAACATGTACGTATATATTTACTTCTCAGATTTCTATTTATTGTTACTCAACCCTCGTTTGGTAAAAAATTATGATACTGTACACAGGTTTATTACGGTACATATTAATCATCGGAAATATATGTTTTCTTCTCTTTATGGATATAGACCTCATTTCTCACAGATTTATTATGTATTGATTCAGTAAAATAACTTAATGAAATAAAAATACTGAGTATAATAAAACTTATTAATTTCTACTGGATATATTAAAATATGTGTTAAATTTTTTGTACTTACAGCGAAATTGAGTCATACTTGCAAATTTTATGCAAATAAAAAATAGTATAAAACAGAATTAAATTAAGTTTGCTTTTCAAAAAAGAAAAATTAATTGAAAATCTTAAATAATCTTGTGAAAGTTTTTACAAATTTTTCATCTAGTTAAGAAGCTTTAAATATTTTAAAAGTGATTATTCTTAAAGTTCTGCGTTTACGAAGGCAGCCACCTTTACACTGTGTTCTTTCACTAAAGTAAAGATTGTACAAGTAAAAGTATGAGTATAAAAATAAGAGTAAAAAACTGATTTATTTTACGAACTTATGAAATAATAAATATTTAATTATTGTAATAAAGCATCAGTATTTTTTTATAATAAATTATTCAAATTACTCCATCGAAATTTTGATGCATACGAAGGAAAAATATCTAAAAACTGGAATGACAGGATCGATCTTGAGAAAAAAAGTCAGATATGCAAATTGAGCCCCAATACGGGAGCATCTGAAAAGTCATCTCCACAGACACATCTGATAAATTAGATTTTCATTTCTAAACCAAACTTGCTCTTTCTAACCATTTCCCAGTAGGGTAGCTCATCTCCTTACCCAGATCCACCTTGAGCAGCATCCTCTCGTCTACTGCACTGCAAATGATATTCCGTGGGTATATTCAAATGGGCTTGCAAGAGTGCGCGCATACGCACATCCTGCGCTCTGCAAATGTATGTAACACGAGCTGTGCTCACCGTGGCCATCGCGCGCTGCAATAATTCACTGACACCAAGATGCATAGGCGCGCGCGCGTACATATATACATGGAGTGCTGGTGTATTATTAAGATCCGGGCTTTGCTAGATTATAAGCGCGCAAACGCAGCGAGATTTTGCTAAGCTGGTCGCGCTTGCGTTCTTAATTTTCTCCGGCAAGGTGCACGTGCCTGCGGCCTCATGCAAACTAATTCCGCCTCAGTAATTACGATTTACACTTCCTCTCTTCTGCAGAGAGCGCTAGCCAACTGTATTT
The DNA here is from genome assembly GCA_900480035.1 of Eupelmus urozonus. Lineage (NCBI taxonomy): Eukaryota > Metazoa > Arthropoda > Insecta > Hymenoptera > Eupelmidae > Eupelmus > Eupelmus urozonus. The sequence goes on from UELX01003835.1 coordinate 17,652, forward strand.
TATGCACGATCTAAAACTGTCTGCGCCGTGTAAACTTTGCTTTGGTTAAGTTTTTTTTTTCGCGATAACAACGCAGTCTTAGAATGCGAGGAACAACTTGATTAATATTTAGCACTTGAATTAATTATTATGCCGTGTTCAGAGCTTTAATGCGGAATAATTAATTTTCAGGATTTTTTAACTCAGTGAAAAAGTGTGGACTAGTAAAGAATAATACTGTTAATTAAAGAAAAAATTCTAAACTTAATTGCTATTTCTAATTAACAAGGCTTACGTAGTGCAAAAAGATTTTCTGACAGGGTTTCGCTTTTCACGTTTGAGATCGATAGAAGCCATGTTGAATCAAAGTATTCGAAAAATTTATTCCATTTAATACATAAGTTTCGAATTTGACTGAACATTTTTATAATAATAATTCTTAATGCGCATATAATTTTTCCATTCAAGAATAAACAATAATGAGAGTAATATCGTATGTTGGTCTTTGTTCCGAATATACCATTAACGAGTGAAACATTTAAAATCTTTTTAGAATACGTTTGAATCACCCGACGGTGAATACACATTAAAATTCTCATGTGAAAACGCGAGTAAACTGCTTCAGCCAGTACGGCGGCTTTGCAAAGTTTATAATTTATAAAAAATAAAAATACATTTTAAAAGTCACCAACTTAACGTGCTAGCAAAAACTTGTTGGAAATTCAATTAAAAAAAATAGATATTCTTATAAAGAAAATAATATATTAATCTGATTTTACAAAAATCCACATGATATTAATTAAAAAATACACTGCTAACGTATTAACCCAATGAACTGATAATAATATTATGACATTTACTAAAATCTTATACATATTTTAACATGTATTAATGACTTCTGGATCTCAAAAATACAAAAAATGAGGCTAAATATTTTTGCAAAGAAAACAAATACAATTTTTTAACTCAATAAATATAATATTATTATACACGATGGTAGTTTTAAATATTAAATTTCTTCTTAAGTCTTATGTATATAAACAAAAATACATGAATAAAATTTTGTAGAACATTGTCCGGCCAAAATATCGTTTAGAACGTTTTGAATTCTTGAAGCATATTGTTTCATTCGATTTTATTGGAAGATTTAAAAAACGTTTTAAATAATATTTTTCCCGACAGTGTACTTAATATATTGATATTACCGATCAACTATATCTGTTTGTCGTCGCGTTTAGAAAATTAAGACACGACATATGCAGCTAATTTGACTAGTGATCTTTGACAAGTTAATGTTTTGTCTGAAAAACCAACCGGTCTTCGAGCTTTTTCCCGATCCATTAGCTGCACTCAGGGGGTGCTCGATTTCAGAAAATGCCCTAAATCAAAAGTGGCAAGATGGCATTTCGCTCATGGCGAAACTGGGAGATAAACCACAAACTCGTCTTTTAGTGACTTCGCTACTGATTCAATACGAGTTCCTCAATCGTCGGCCATGGTTAGACTGCTTCACTCGGACATTCGCAAGAAAGCAGTAACCATAGAAACTCGTTATAAAGTGTTCCGTTCAGACAAAAGCAGAGCTGACTATTTTTAGAAATGTGCGAAGCTGTTGCAGCCAGCAAATACAAAAGAGCCTACGACTCTTCTTGTGTTTCTTGCGCGCGCGTTCGTGCAGCTGACGCAGAAGCCAAAGCTCATGCTGGCGTATCACGCGCGTGTCAAATAAAAGTTCTTTTATGTAATTAAATAGCTTTTTGTTTTTACGCATATTTTTATTCGTATATATTACGAGGTTAAAATTTAATTATTTTTGACTATTAAAATCTTTGTTTTGCCACCATTTTCACGTTTTATAATATAAAGAAATGTGTTTTTAGATTCGTTCAATTTGAACTAAATTGCATAGAGAATCTAAATTAAAATATATACAACATGTATTTATGTTTTGTTGTAAACATGATGGCTTAAAAAATATAATGAAAACTATATGAAAATGTATTCTAAAGCTTATCATTATTTTGTAGAAGTTCATTTTTTGCAATATAAGAGTAATCTGGCAATATTTTTTAATGAAAAAGTATTTTCTAAAAACTTTCATAAAATAGGTGCATTCAACACCAAAGACAATGCTGCTGGAACAAACCTCTTATTTTAAAGTCGGATTTGTATAACGTGGATATTCCTAATGAATGAACAAAAATATGAAATAAAAAATATGACTTCTTTATCCGAAGGGAAGCTGACAAAAATAGGTCTGATAATTCTTTAAAACTTCACTTTTTTTTCTTTCTATCAAATTATGTTTTTTTTTGATTTTATGATGGTTGATTGAAATGGTCTGATAATTATGTATATTTATCACACTAAAATTACTGTTATTTTGAATTGCGCTACCTTTTTCTAACTTATTATTATTTTTGTATTTTAATATACAAATTACAATTTTTCAAATATTTCAACATCGATGAAACTTTACAGTTCACCTAATTTATAAATATTTTAAAACTTTACAAAATGAAAAAATATATTTGTAATTTTTATTTTAAATATTATAAAATTATTAGATCAGATTTTAAGCAATCATTTAGTTCACTTGTACATAGTTTTATAATGAATTCTTTAAAATCCCAATATAATAGTCTCAAATGAATTAAAAGCTAGCAAAAAATTACCCTCATTAAAGATAAATACTCCGAGGCGCACCGTTAACGAGATAATACCATTCTGAAATCCCGCAACGAAGTTATACTGTAAAGTTCGGCGGCAATCTTTTTTTGTATCTCCCCTAGTAAGAAATCTACTTACAGCTGTAGGTTCTTAGTCTTGAGCGTAGAAAACGAAAAACGAAATCGAAGCTCTACGCGCGCTAGCATCACAGAGGGTAAGGCCGGGAACTTGTAAAGGGGAGTAAACTCGATTTCAACTGTAATTCATGGCATAAAGTTAAAACATAACTTCGCCGGCGTGCGTAAGTCTTTCAGGGGTTGGCGGCAGCAAATCCGAAATGAAACTTTTCAGTTCATTAAGTTGAGAGAAAGATAGAGAAAGAGAGGAAGAGAGACACAGAGAGAGAGAGAGAGAGAGAGAGAGAGAGTAAGAGTGAGAGTGAGAAAGATATTGAGTGAGATTATGATTAAGTGTGTGAGACAGAGGAAGGTGGGGGAGGAAGGAAGACAGAAGGAGAAAGAGAGAGAGGGAGAGAGGAACAGAAAGATAGTAAGTGAGCCAATGTATGAGTAATTGAGTCAAAGAGAGATAGATAGATAGATAGAGAGAGAGAGAGAGAGAGAGAGGGAGAGAGAGAGAGAGAGAGAGAGAGAAAGTGTTTGAGTGCAGCGAAAAGTGAAAAATAGAAGGAAATGTAGGCAAATAA
>UELX01003836.1:0-18759 GCA_900480035.1 Eupelmus urozonus
CTCGCTTCGCTCGGGCAGCAAAACACCCTCGGGAATAATATATGACTTTACTCCCTTGGTGCATAATGTACTATTATCTCACAACAGAGATTTGATAATTATAGTTCATAAAAATTATTAGAGTTTGTAAGCTGATTGAAGATATATTTAGTCCAGTCATATTTGCAACTACATTAATAACAGCCTTAAATCTTTGTATTAATTTATATGCAGTTAGATTGGTATGTACAAAGTATTATTAAAAAAAAAATTAAATTATTTGTCACAGTACACTTTGTACTTTTATGGTACTTTTATTTGCCTTTTTAGATGATTTTAAAAGAAGACTATGCGAAAATTGCATTTTATGGTAGCGTTATAATAAATATATTTTTTTCAATAATATTTTACTGTGTGTTCGCTGAATTTTTATCTGACCAGGTATGTAATCAATGTGCTATATGTAATTTCATTTTTAAGTGTACTAAAATTATTTTTTAACAGTCAAGTTTAATAGCCAACTCAGTCTACAGTTGTGAATGGCAAGAAACAAATCACAAATTACGATTTTATCTTCAAATGATTATCATGAGATCTCAAATACCCTTTTATTGCACTGCATATGGATTTTTTCCAATTGGTCTTAAACAGTTTACATCGGTAAGTTAGAAGATTGTTTTTTATTAATATTAATTAATAAAAATATTATACTTTTTAGATCATGAGTACATCATTTTCATACTATATGATGCTGCAAACAATGAGTTAAATATTGGAAGAAAATATTGTACCATGAATATTACTACCATTACTGTTAGATGTGTTTGATACGTCAAATAATAATCTTTTATTTCGGATGTCAAAATTACTAAATATTTGTTGTACAAAATCTTTTGTTCATCCGGCTTAATAATATTTGTCTCTGCCTTAAATAGAGACTTAATAAATAAATAAATACCAAACTTTTAAGTATTTTGTGTACCAGACTTAATATAATATTTCGACGATTAAGTGGAAAAAGATTCTATCTTGTCTAACGCTTCGTATCCCTATATCCTATGTATCTATAAGCATCATTAAGGCGTTTTCGAAGCCTTATAACTTGGCTATATAGCCAAGCGTGTGTGTGACTTGGACTGTAATAGAGCGTGGGCGAACTGCAATGTAAATCTGATCACAAAGACTGAATAATTTTATTTTGAGTATACTTTTTTTTTTGCTTTTTTGACTTACTAGGAGAGTGTTACACCTCCGGGTCACAGATCATGATGAAACTTTGGGATATGTTTTTGGGTACAAAAAAACAAGCTTTAATTTGCCTTTTTCATAATTAGAATTGATATTTAGAACCAAAGTTATGCTTGTTTAAATTTGACCAAAAAAAGTGTTCTGAAAATCAACTAAATTCCTACATTTGGAATTTTATAATTAATAAGTGTATTTTCATTGCTCAAATGTGCAACAAATTATCTATTATCTATCTTCAGGTAAATTCGTTTGATTTTCAATTATATGCGAAACTTTGTTCTCATAATTACATGTAGCTGTTCAAAGTTAGAATGTAATAATTTGAGCAAGTTTTTACTTAATTATTACTTTAAATAGCATTTATTTATTTATGAATACAAAAAATTATTATTATAAGGATTAATTTAAAAAAACAGTAGCCATAAATGATCCTTTATCTGCCTCTATCGGTCTGTTATAGAATTTAGCATATACAAGAGAATTGTCTTCCACCTAGCAGTACTTTTTATGATACTGACATCGAGGCCTTTCTGTAGTGCGGTAAAAGCTGACGCATGACGCGTGCTAAAAGCGCTGAATATTCGTCACCGATACCGCAAGTATGCATGAAAACTTTTTTATACATAAAATTAGTTAATCGTAGAGGCGATAAAAAGTTCTGGTTTACGATGAGAAAGGTAGAAAGAAGATTGGTTGTTCTTTATTCATTTCTAGATCCAGCATTTGTTGTTTTGATTGGTTTGCTGATTCTAATATTAATATCGGAGTTTAATGATTTAACATTATCCATCTCGATTAAGGAAAGTGTCTGAACTCTATGTGCAGTTCCGATTACTAAAAGGATTATAAGCTTATTCATTAGCTCTTCAAGAGAGACTTTGTCTAAGAGATACAGTTCCGACGCTTTTCTCTCTCGCTTTTCTAGACATTTCGTCGGCTTCAATATTGCTTTTTGAAGGTATGTGGAAAACAAAGACATACATTTTCCTTTTTCGCATCATTTTCAGAAATCTTTAGCTAATTTTTTCACTCACACGATAAGCTAAAAGCTATTCTCAAGAATGCAAGTATCAAATACTTCACATATACCCCGAGTAATCAAAAAAATAAACTTCTTGTACTCAAAAGAATCAATAGTGAATATACAGAAGCAGAAATCCTCGAGGAACTGACCAAACTAAAGTTACCTCATGTAAATGTGAAAAAAGTGACAGCACTAGCAAAGAAAAAAAACAGTAAAACTGAATTTAAACACTTTTTAATCCACCTGTCACCGGATAGCATTACGGCAGCACTCGTCAAGACCAACCGGATACTACATCAAATAGTGAAATGGGAGTCCTTTCACAAGACAAAGGTATTTCAATGTTATAATTGTCAGCGAGTGGGTCACTCAAGCAAAAACTGGATGCTAGGCTTTAGATGCGTTAAGTATAGTGAAGAGCATGCTCCAGGACAGCTGTGGAACAGAAAAGCAGAGGAAAATAACGCAAGTTCAGTCTACTGTGTCAACTGTAAAACAGAGGGACACGCCGCTAACTATAGAGGCTGCCCTTACCTCAAGCTAGCGCAGAAGGCTAATCTAGACAGAAAAAAAATCCCAACGATATTTTCTACCAAGAAGCAAGAACTAACCCAACATAAATCCTACGCTCAAGCAACTACCTAGGTCTTACGGCCCAATCCACTTTCCTCAATCAATGCAACAGCAAACACCGCTTCTCAAGCCCAACATGAACAGACTGTCACCACTAAAGAGATTTTCAATCTCCTACAAAACTTCAGAAAGGAAGTCATTGAAGAGATATCAAACCAGAATCATCGTATCCAGACCCAACTAAATCAACATTCAAGTAAGATCGACTACTTATTTAAAATATATCAGGAAAAATGGAGACCAGCTTAGATAAACTAACAATTATTGATTAATTATTAATTTATTAATAATTAATTATTTATCATTAACAATTAATATGTCAGTCAATCATTAACTCTATCATTTCTAACGCCAAGAGATACCAACTTCTAACATCCATTAACAATCACTTACCAGACTTCATCCTACTCAACGAAACCAAGCTAAATCCCAAACACAAGCTGTCCTTTGTAGATTACAGTTTTGTAAGACAGGACAGACCTAATTCGTCCTAAGGAGGTGGAATAGAAATTCTAATAAAAAACAAATATCAATTCCAACCTATTTATCAAAATAACCTACACTACCAGACTAACTCTCCACAATCCATAGAATACTGTGCAGCCAAGATAAAGTTCAAAGATAACAATATCATTATTGCTACCATCTACGCTCCAGGACACAATAATGTTTCCTTCACACAAGAAGTAACCGATATGTTTTCAGCACTCAAACTGCAAAACCCTAATTAAGTATTTCTAATAACTATTTTATAATCGCAGGGGACCTCAACACTCGAAGCGGGGATTGGGGTGACACCATAACCAACTCCAGAGGAGGTTACCTCAGCAACTGGCTGAGGAGCAATGCTATAGACTACAGAGTTCGAATAATCCCTCTTGCTCACCCCACCTTCCCAAGAGCACAATCCTACCTTGATGTCTGCCTCATCGATGCAAGGATTGATCTGATCGACAGCGTCAATGGAGCCTTACGAACACTGGATTACGATAGAGACTACAGAGGTATCAAAATCATAATAGATATCAAACCCAGGATTTAGCTATATATAGTGATCCACATAGCAATAGCCCTAGGAACTTTAAAAACACAAATTGGAAGAAATTCAACAAAGCACTCCCGGCTATCAGCAACAAGATTCCAGCAACGCTTAATTTAACCAATGAAGAGATCGACCATGAATTGCTACTTCGAGAAAAGAAAATAAAAACGGCAATTGAGTCCGCGGTACCCCTGTACAAAAAATCGAACAGCATAATCAAATACGTGAATACTAAAATCGAAAGACTACAGAAAAAGAAATCGAGTATACTTACCAGACTGAACAAGCTTAAATCCAAAAACACGAACAGACAAGATATATCAGCGGAAATTAACAACCTAAAGAACCAAATAGAAGCTACTAGATATGAAATACACAAGGAATTTCCAATCGCATGTAATAAATTCTGGGCAGATCAAGCAAAAAAAATCAATTATAAAAACTCCGAGGCTTTTTTCCCAGAGATTAACAAGATCTTCAGATCTAAAGATGACAAAGATGTAAAAAGAGTAAAGAGAATTATCGAGCTTGGTTGATAAAACAGATTCATGTTTGTCTGAGACGTTTAACGCAGTTTTACGAGAATTGGAGGGATTCGTTTCTTTGCTATTTTCTTCGGGCATATTCCCTTTAGTCATTTCTCTCAAGGGGCTCCCTACGAGAAAGATAAAAGAAAATTGTTTATATTTAATCTCGTAAAAGTTCTTGTTGGTTACATGTCTCACGCTTTCTGTGAGCTCGAACCATTACGTATATCCAACTGTCTCTCCTTATGTATGAGCTCGATCGCTAAGTTTTCATCTTGTCGTGTGGCTGTTATACTTACTTGAGCCGTGAGTATTGACAATATCATTCTGGTAGTCTATAGTCTTCAATTCGCTTTGATCGCGATTTTCTTTCGTGTCATGCCAGTGAGTGATATTCTCGAACTTTGCTGTCCGAATCTGCCTGAGAATTCTGTTCTTCGATGAACTTTTCTATGTTCTTCACTCGCTTAACTAGTTTCCGTAGTAAATCTTCGTTTTTTCTGTTCCTTTTCTTAAATTTTTCCATTACTGCAACCAAGAGTAAATTTTATTGAAAAATAATAATAATAATAATAACAATAATAATAATAATAACAAACGATATGAGTTGTCTGCACGCAAAACGATAATGACGTAAAAGGACTAATGAAGAGCCGACGAAACGACCGGAGTACTTTTTTCTCTCTAAACTGTGTGGATTTTCTGGTGACACCTAACACTACTATACTTCACGTAATCATGAGAATGAAGCTTCGCATATAATATTCGATTGATAAGAAGTAAATATACTATCATTCGATTAATATTTTTTAATAAAATATCGTACTTTATCATAACTGAAAGGAAAACGTCTCCTTAAAATTAAATGAAAGCATTAAAAATTAAATAAAATTGTAGTAAAGTATAATAATAATATATGAATACTCTTACTAAATTAGTAAACAGTTTTGATTATGCCAAATTGGTGTTTGAGATACCATTATATATTGATATTAGATATTAAAAAAAGAAACACAAATAACGTACCAAATTTACTCTGTGACGTATGTAATAAGCTGGCTTATTATTAATATTGCTTGCTGCGATAATGTGGAAGCGCGTAACTTTATAATGTTATAAATTGTAAGGCAAACATGCATTTAAATATATTTGAATGTAAATTGCATTTTAAGATTTTTGAAGGGTGAAGTTACTGCTTCGAAGCTTTGGCCAAAACGATCTCCAGTTATTATTATTCATTAGTCCTTGGTAATACATTTCACTTTGAACATGAGCTATCTGCTATGAAAGGACAATTTGAAAAAACAATGAAACTATTATGATTAATGAAGAGAATTCACAATAACTGTTTTAAGATCAATTTACTAAAGCTTGTAGTTTTTAAGACATTTTATTTTTGAAGATTCTATTTATATATTCTACTAAAATTTATATTTTAATAACATTTCTTTTGAAACAATTTGAAGATTTTCTTGTAAGCAAAATGAAACATTCTTGTAAGACAAGTGCAAGAATACTGAATCCTAAAAAAGGTACTACTCTATAGGAAAAAGCGTCCACTTACAACCGACATACGTGGGATTTCGCGATTGCTGAATAAAATATTCCAGCAAGTATGCGTGCTTATGGATACAAATTACAGTTAAAAAAAGTCTGGATGCTCACTGGATCGAAAACCCAAGAACTGCCGATAAAAGAAAGTAGGAAATAAGAAAAAATGTATAAAATGATAATAAGCAAGTGCATGTGAATTCGAGTTTTATTAAATATGCACGGGCATGATAGATGACAATGTGATAGTAGGGTTACAGTAAACGTGCTGTTAGTGCTGATCAAATCCGCTCAAGATGAAGACAAAGAGTAGGTCGGGGTTGTATTTAATTATCTTTATAAGTCTAAACGAATAATAATGTTGTATTTATTTTAAAAATAGCAACCAAAAATAAAGATTTCGTGTTTTTCTTTCAAACTAGAAAATTACCCTCAAGATAATGAAAGTATTGATAAATATCTTGGAGTTAGTCTTAAAATGTTATCATTCACTGGGTTAAAATTGAAATTAAGCGGTAATAGAATACTCTACAAAGCTAGATCGCTACAAAAGTTGCCAATTTTTTTAGTAATTGCTATAGGAAGCATTGCTGTGAACATGCAAATACTTCATATTCGTTACGCATTATCTCGAGATATTGGTTTAACAATACAGACTTGCAGCGAATTGTTTATCAATCTATTGTGCGTTACCAAGGTAAAATTATTGTACTACTTATTTATTGCAGTTAAAATATAAATTTATTTATAATTTTATAATACATTTACAATTTTATATAAGAATTGTCGTATAGCAATATCTGTAGGAAATTTTCAAAAATTGTTTAACGAGTTGTCAATTTTTTGGAAAAAATACCGTCCTAGCCAAGAATGTCGTCTTCAAATATTAAGTAGAGCTCAAAAAGTTCTTTCATTTTGTAAGTTCTATCATGGTGTTATGTTGTGTACTGCTGCTGGCTTCGGGCTGCCACCAATTCAGTGAGTATAAGGATGAAGCTTATAGCTTTAAAATAGTACAACTTCTGAATTAATATGTACTTATCTGTATATACACATTTTCTAAAACTAAAGTTTTATCATATTTTACTCTTAATCTATATTGAAATTATTTTGTTTCCTTAAATTATAACACCTTTTAAAAGTATATCAATTTTTAGAAATATTTTATTCCAGTATCTTTTCAAAGAAACAACAAATCATACTTACGATTATACTAAAAGGGTATTTCTCTTTATGTATCCCTTCGAAGTAAATCGAGCGTCAATTTATTTTTCAGTTCTTCTTAAAGAAGAATATATGCTTTTTATGTCAAGTATATGTTGGGTCAGTTGTGACACTTTATTCGCTCAATGTGTAACTCATACATCTCTACAATTTCAGGTACAATATTTATCTATCATAGGAAAGCTCAATCAATAATAACATTAATACATAAAATTATAAATTTAATAAATAATTTTAGATTTTGCAGAATGACATAAAAAATTTTATTAGTAATGGTGCTGAAGATCATTTAAAAGAAAAAGTTATTATTTTCGTAAAAAGGCATAGAGAACTTCTAAGGTACTAAAATATTTAACATATTTTAAGTTACAGCAGAGTTTTAATAATTACGGTTGTATATAATTATTAGAATCTGCAAGCTGATTGAAGATATATTCAGTCCAGTCTTATTTGCAACAATGTTATTAACAGCTTTAAATATTTGTGTTAACTTATATGCAGTGAGAGTGGTATGTAGAAAGTATTATTCAATAAAAAATTAAATCATTTATGACAGTATACTTTGCACTTTTATGGTACTTTTATTTGTTTCTCCAGATGATTTTAAAAGAAGACTATGCAAAAATGGCATTTTATGTTATCATTTTAATAGCTATAATTTTTTCGTTAATATTTTACTCTGTGTTCGCTGAACTTATATCTGAGCAGGTATTGTAATGAATGTGCTATATGTAATTTTATTTTTAAGTATACTAAAATTTTTTTGCAACAGTCAAGTTCAATAGCTAACTCAGTCTACAGTTGTAAATGGCAAGAAACAAATCACAAATTACGATTTTTTCTTCAAATGATTATCATGAGATCTCAAACACCTTTTTATTGCACTGCATATGGATTTTTTCCAATTGGTCTTAAACAGTTTGCATCAGTAAGTTAAAAGACTGTTTTTTTATTAATATTAATTAATTAAAACGTTATATTTTTTTAGATTATGAGTACATCATTCTCATACTATATGATGCTGCAAACCATAAGTTAGATATCGGAAAAAAATATTGTATTATAAGTAATTCTGCTGTCTAAAGTAAAAAAACCTTTACACGCATGAGTTTAATAAATCAAATAATAATCTCTTATTTCGGACGTCAAAATTACTAAATATTTGTTGTATAAGATCTTTTGTACATCAGACCTAATAATATTTGTTTCTGCCTTAAATAAAAACTTAATAAATAAATAAATACCAAGCTTTTAACTATTTTGTAATAAGACCTATAATATTTTGACGATTAAGTGTAAAAATATTCTACCTTGTCCAACGCCTCGAAAACCCGGATCTGCTATGCAATTATAAGCAACATAGGGCGTTTTTGAAGCGTTAGCCAAGATAAGGTCTTACTCCACTCAGCTGTTGATATAGTTATTCACTTTAATTCTATAAAATATCTATTTTGAGAATAAGACTATTATCAAATAAATGTAGAATTATGCAGAATACAAACTTAACAATAAAAAAATTAAAATATCGGGCATAATAATGCATTTCTTCTTCTGCGATATTGTTAAAGTTTCTTTTCTTTTTCTAAACAGTATAGTTCCTTATACAGCATAGCATTGCCATAGCATAAAATCGACATTTTCGTACAATGTATGTACGCAAAGTATCGCGCGTATAGTTCGCAAACTTGCTCGAATGTTTTGCAGAGATGCATTTTTGTTCCATCGTTGAAGAAAAAAACTCACCATGCTAGAATAATCACCCTTTTGTTCTTTCTCGCGCACCGTGCAAAAAATATACTCGGTGCTACATTGCGTCGCTTGCATTGAATAAAATATTTCAGAGAACTTGTGACAACTTGCGCACAATGTTGCGAAAGTAGAGAAACATACGATGCCCATGTGGTCATCAATGATGGGAAAAAAAAGGTAAAATAAGCACATTGAAGCGCAAGGGAGACGCATAAGAGTTTCGAAAGAAAGACCACAAAAATGAGAAAACGATAAGCGATAACAACTGTGAATTAGAACTTTGTCAAATATATAGCAATTATCCAGCGGGTCGGGATTACGTAGCGTATCAACAGTATTCATTTTCAATTCTTATACTAAATAAATTAAAAATTTTAAAATTCTCCTTTTTAAAATTCACTAATTTAATATTTTATCGTATAATGAAATTGTTTAAATGAAAAGTTTTCTTATTCCAGTTGTATATAATAAATGTATCGATAAATATATTGATTTTTTAACTTAAATATTAAAAATTTTATTGTTTTTACAGTTCTTGTCTTTTTACAAAATGCAAAAGATGAATTATTAATTTTAATACTTCTAGGCGCACGGAGTATCAAAAAATACATTTTTGTAATAACCTTAATTCAACTTGAGCCGACACGGAAACTCTTGTCAAGTTGAAAACTTACAAAGCTTCTTTACAGTGATAGACTTTCTGTTAGATCATTTTCAAAATTTTAGAAACTCATCATATAAAGATCATTAGTGGAATATTTAACACACTGTTAACCATGCGTTAATTTATCCCATACATAAAGTAAAATTTACGCAGTAGACATGTGCTTCAAAAGAACTTTATGCACAAAACTGCAAAAGTTTTTTGCCACGATCTAATGTGGTTATAACGATAATAATGTTCTGATTTTTTACTTTATAGTAATAACAGCTAGAGTAGAATGTAAATATATGGCTTTTATTAAATAGCTTTTATTGATGATGACTATAAAATGTCACCAAGTGCGAGTAATATACTGTTATTAAGTTCAATTTTCATCAGAAGTAGTGAATTTGAGTAATTAATAACTTGTATAAATAAAAAAGTTTAGCTATTTTGCTTAAAACTTTACGATTGACTATGATTACCTTGGTCTTCCCGTGTTTAACCTGTACAGTGCGGTCGCTGCCCACCCAGAAACTGCTGCAGTAGCCGATTCCATAAAAGACTGAATGAATCCTAGAACAAGGATTGTTTAAAAACCTTAGATTATTATCATTACACTATCCATGTATCAATCATGGAAGAGCTGTGTGCAAATATGTAAATAGAATATTCGTAGTTGTTAAAAATCTTTACTTTTCCAATTACTCACCGTACTTTCATCAACAATTTTTACAACATAATAATTTAAAACTCACATCACAAATTAATATAATTTTAGGGCAATTTACTGATAAAATTGAAAAGGTTTCTGGAAATTTCCGCAAAATTGATTCTGGTGAAAATGAAAAAAGTATACCGAAGTTCTGCGAAGTACGGGGCAGGAATTCAATATCTTTTTCTTAATGACCAGAAAATAATTAATAAAACTGATGACTCGAGTATATCCTAGACTACGGGGATGCGTAAACTATATACTTACGAGAAGAACAAAAAAGAGATGATCCTGATCGCAGCGCATCAAAGTTTCATAGTACCTAAAAAAAACTATGAATTAAGTAAAACCTCACTTCTTGCACTCCTTTAAAATCTTGACTCATCTCTTAGGATATTTAAACATTAAAAAAGAAACACACATAACATATCGAAACTCCTTTCTGACGTATGTGATTGGCGACAAAGATTTTAAGGAGACTTGTGCACATCACTTTTTTATAACTGCGAGGTGCGATTGAATAATCAGATAATGTGAAAGTGTACACCTTATTATAGCAATTTGTACGGCAATGATTTATTTGAATATATTGAATGTATAAAATTGGATTCTAAGATTGTTGAGGAGTAAAGTTGCCGTTTTGAAACGTTGGCCAAAATGATCTCCAGTTAATATTATTCGTTAATACATTTCACTTTGAAGACAAGTTATCTACTTTGAAAGGTGATTTGAAAATTAATTTAGCAATAAAACTATTCTGATTAGTAAAGATAAACCGCAAACTGTTTTAAGATCAGTTTACTAAAGCTTGTAGCTTTGAAGACAATTTATTTGCAGAGTATTTATTTATACATTCGATTAAAACTTGTATCTTTATAATATTTCCTTTGAGATAATTCAAAGATTTTCCCGTAAACAATATGATACATTCTTGTAAGACTCGTACAACAATATTGAATCCTAGAAGGGGTATTCCATAGGAAAAAGCGTCCACTTACATCCGACATACGTGGAATCTCGCGATTGCTAAATAAAATATTCCAACAAGTGCGCATGCTTATGGGTACCAATTACAGGTAAAAAAAGACTGGTTATCCGCTGGATCGAGACCCTAAGAGTTGACGATAAAAGAAAGAACGAAATAAGACAATGTCTGGTAATAAGCAGGTGCGTAGATTCGAGTTTTATTAAATATGCACATGTAATGTTATAGTAGGGTTACAGTGAAATGTGCTGTTAGTGCTGATCCAACCCGCTTAAGATGAAGACAAAGGGTAGGTCGGAGTTGTATTTAATTATTATCTTTATTCTTTTTATAAAAGTTTTTACTAAATAGATTCATACGAATAATAAAGTTGTATTTATTTCAAAAATAGCAACCAACAATAAAAATTCCGTGTTTTTCTTTCAAACTAGAAAATTACCCAGATGACAAAAGCATTGGTAAATATTTTGGATTCAATCTTAAAATGTTATCATTCATTGGATTAAAATTTAGATTAAACAATAGTAGGATAATCTACAAATCCAGAATGCTACAAAAGCTGCCAATTTTTTTAACAAATGCTTTAGGAATCATTGCTGTGCAAATGCAAATATTGTATATACGTTACACACTATCTCGAGATACTGATTTAACAGCACAAACTTGTTGTGAATTATTTTCTAATGTATTGTGCATTAGCAAGGTATAACTACTGTATTACTCGTTTATTGCAGTTAAACATAAATTTATTTGTAAATTTAAAATTATAAATTTTAATTTTTTGCCAGAGTTTTCGCGTAGCAACATCCGTTGAAAGTGTACAAGAATTGTTAAATGAGTTGTCAATTTTTTGGAAAAAATATCGTCCTAGTCAAGAAAGTCGTCTTAAAATATTAAGTAGAGCTGAAAAAGTTCTTTCATTTTGTAAGTTTTATCTTGGTGTTATGTTGGGTGCTGTTGCTGGCTTCGGTTTACCACCAATTCAGTGAGTATAAGATGAAGCTTATCGTTTTGAAATGAAACAATTTTTAAATTAATATGTACTTATTTGTATATACACAATGCTCTTAATCTACATTGAAAATTATTTTCCCTTACATTGTAACACCTCTTAAAAGTATATCAATTTTTAGAAATATTTTATTCCAATATCTTTCCAAAGAAGCAACAAATTATACCTATGATTATTCTAAAAGAGTTTTTCTCTTTATGTATCCTTTCGAAATAAATCAGGCGTCAATTTATTTCTTAGTTCTTCTTAAAGAAGAATATCTACTTACTATGTCAGGTATATATTGGGTCTGTTGTGATACTTTATTTGCTCAATTTGTAACTCATACATCTCTACAGTTTGAGGTATAATATCTATCTATCGTAGAAAAACTTAATTGCTAATATCATTAATATATACTGAAGTTATAAATTTAAGAAAACTATTTTAGATTTTGCAGAAAGACATACAAAATTTTATTAGTAATGACGTTGAAGAACATTTAAAAGAAAAAGTTATTATTTTTGTAAAAAGGCATCAAGAACTTCTAAGGTACTAAAATATTTAACATATTTTTTTACGGTACAGTTTTCATAAGTACAGTTCTACATAATTATTAGAATTTGCAAGCTGATTGAAGATATATTTAGTCCAATCATATTTGCAACTACGTTATTAACAGCCTTAAATATTTGTGTTAACTTATATGAAGTGAGAGCTGTATGTATAAAATAATTTTAAATAAACAATCAAGTTTTGTGGCACACTATAAACAGTACACTTTTATTATATTTTTATTTGCCCTTTTAGATGATTTTAAAAGAAGATTATGCGAAAGCAGCATTTTATGGTACTCTTGTAATAATTATACTTTTTTCAATAATATTTTACTGTTTGTTCGCTGAACTTCTAACCAACCAGGTATTGTTTTATAAATGTTTTATATACAATTTCATATTTAAGTGTACTATAATTCTTTTTTAACAGTCAAGTTTAATAGCTATCTCAGTCTACAGTTGTAAATGGCAAAAAACAAATCATAAATTACGATTCTATCTTCAAATGATTATCGTGAGATCTCAAATACCTTTTTATTGCACTGCATATGGATTTTTTTCAATTGGTCTGAAACAGTTTGCATCAGTAAGTTAAAAGATTTTATTTATTAATATCATTTAATAAAAAACTCATATTTTTTAGATTATGAGTACATCATTATCATACTATATGATGCTGCAAACTATAAGTTAAATATTGGAAGAAAATATTGTGCCATGAATACTACTACCATTACTGTTAGGTGTGTTTGATATGTCAAATAATAATATTTTGTTTCGGATGTCAAAATTACTAAATATTTGATGTATAAGATTTTTTGTTCATCCGACCTAATAATATTTGTCTCTGCCTAAAATAGAGACTTAATAAATAAATACCAAGCTTTTAAGTATTTTGTGTACCAAACTTATAATATTTCGACGATTAAGTGAAAAAATATTCTATCTAGTCTAACGCTTTGAAAAATCCTTGAATCCTATATGTATTTAGAAGCATCATTAGGTCGCTTTCGAAGTGTTAGCCAAGCGTGTGTGCGACTTGGACTGTAATAGAGCGTGGGCGCAGTGCAATGTAAATCTGACCACAAAGACTGAATAATTTTATTTTTAGTATACTTTATTTTTGCTTTTTGGAGACTTTTTTATTTTTATTTACTAGGAGAGTGTTACACCTCCGGGTCACAGATCTTAATGAAACTTTTGGGACACGTTTTTGGGTACCAAAAAATGAGGAAAGCCAAAGTCGTACGGTCTAACGCTTCGGAAACCTCATGTTATCAATGTTTGTAGTTTTATTTTAAGAAAAATATGAAAAAAGAGCTTCTACTTGAAATGCGAATAATTTAGTCTACGAATATTCTTAATAAATTTTCAATAACTAAAACCAAAGTAGAAAAAACAGTAGAACATCATTTTCATATTATATGATGCAGCAAACCATAAGATATTGGAAAAAATATTGAACACGAATATTTCTACAATTACTCTTATACCTATTAGGCCATGACTACGGAGAACACGCTTGGTTTCGAAATGAAAATGAAAGTGTAATTTGTAAACTAATAAATCAAATTTAATCTAATCTCCGTGGTTGTTTTAAGTATATATGTTTCATGCATAAGTTAATGAACTTGTACTTTGGATGGCAGATTTTCTCAATATTTGTAATTTAAGATCTCTTCTTTGTATATGAGACCTACAATTTTTGTTTATGTTGTAAAATTTTGCAAATCGATAATCGCGACAGTTATTATTAAATTCAATGACTAGTATTTAAATACCACATATATCTCGCAAAAATGTGAGCTGCGAAACTTTATCAAATTCATTAAAATTACAATAAATATTGAATTGATTTATATAGATAAATATATTATAGAAAGTCGAAAGCGGACATCAGAATCTAATTTGAATTCAATATAAAAATAATCGTCATCATTTCCATGAAATTAATTTTAGCACGCTGGATGTTTACTAACACGTTGAATGATTTAAACGGCTATCGCTGACTCGACAATGCTCGAAACCGCGGTTAAAACTCCAAATAAAATCAACCTTATAAATCGCGATCGATGGAAAGATTTTAGGGTTTTCGGAAATCAGCATGCACCATAGATCAGAATTAACAATACTATTTATTACAATATTAGATAAATACAACACTAAATACGTTATTTTTGAACAATACGTTATTTTTCGCAAATGCTTATAATACGAGAAGATTATGCGTACGCGCTACACGAAGTAATTATTCATAATAAAAGTTAAGTAATCTAGATAAATAATCTACGCGGATAAACAAATCACAAGAACAGAGCGAGCGGATCGCATTTGCCAGATGAAAGCGGCTACTAAGAAAGGCTGAACGGACTCGCCCTTTACCTACTTAGCCCTTACGCGCGCGCCAGTACTACTTAATTTTGCTTTCCTTGGCTGACACGGGCGAAGGACGCCAACTACGCACGACGGCTCAAACCTCCGGGACCCCGATGATATAAGATTTGAACAGCTTCCTGAGTGACCTCCTCTCGACCTTTATAGAAAATCGTCACTTTATGGCAGACCAGCGTGGGTTTCGTCGTCCCGTTCCTCGGAATATCTCGCCGAGCTCGATGGGTGCTGGCCATAAAGCGGAGCTGTTGACTCGTTGGAAGTCCCGGAAGAAAGAGAGCGACCTTTGGCCTCTCCGCGAGCGCGAGGTGCCCAAAATTGTCGCACATCGCTCAACGGAGCGAGGAGTGGGGCGCGCGCAAAACGAGTCTCTATCGCAACGACCGGATAAGTCGCTTGGACGGCGCAAACTTTTAGTTTCGACCGTTACAATGTCTTAAATAAATGCTTAATAAATAAATATCAATCATTTTACTATTGGATCAAACATTAATGTGATAGTGAAATATAATGTTATTACTTAGATTTTATAAAATATATATTCGAATAAAATTCAAAATGGCATAAAAGATTATGGCACAAATACTCTTTCAGACGAATCTCCAGACTCTTTCATCGAGGACTCGCTCATGCCCGATGCCTCCAGCCTCCTAAAACGCCAGAGAGACCCTACCGATGAGGACCTCACCAATATCACTAAAGTACCACACCTAAGCCAGCCTATTCGTAAGCTGTATCACCACTTGGCTTCAACCAGCACACCTACCAGTGGCCACAACACCAGCATCACGACTTCAGCTGCCTCCACGCAACCATCTACTGCCACCACTAACACTTCTTCAACAACAATATCTCCATCGACCAGCTCTAGCACCACCACCACTAATTCGCCACCCTCTTCTCAAACCATCAGCAACTCACACAGCAACACCCAAGACGCCAATGCTCAGGTGACCTCTTAACTCTATGCACCCCCTAACCGGGCCCATTTGTGGTCTTTACAGAGCCAGTGAACCGCAGCAAAGTGAAAGGCCACCTCCACCAAACCATTGCTGGAAGGCTTATCGCAGCATCTTATCAAGGTAGCATTACCTCAATTACCGCCTCAGGCTCCCATAAAATCTCTATCACCCTCAAAAACCGCTCCTCAGCAAACCACCTCCTCCAAAACAGTAACACACCCCACAATCTTCGCTACTCTGCTTCTGCTCACCGTCTATCAAGGCAAGTCATTATCAAAGACGTCCCCCTGGATATCTCTAACTCTGACATTCTACAGGAACTTTCAATCTCCATTTCCTCCCATGCCTCCACAGTGGAAAGATTAAAAAGAAGAATCAGACTCTCCGAAACTACCAAGTCGGTCCCCTCCAAGACTGTCCGCCTGACTTTCTCCAGCCAAAACCTCCCAGATTTTATTTACTTATTTTATCTTAGATACCCCATAAAAATGTATGTACCACCCATTAAAATGGGCTTCCATTGTTTTAGGTACGGACATCTGAAGGACCAATGCAGAGGTAAATCTCTCTGCTTACGATGTGGCCAACCCAACCATGCTTCTCCCGAAGCCTGCTCCTGCGTAGACCTTTACCAGATTGCATCAAATGGAACCAGAACCACCTTCCCAAAGACCCCTCTTGCCCCGAAAGTCTCTTCCAGCACTCCTTGTGCACCTATGCTGCCTCCTATAACCTTCTCTAACCAAAGCTCTCCCCCAATTTTTAAAATCAATTCACCCCTTCCCAACACTCGCTTCTACTCCAGAAGCACGTGCCCTCCTCAACTACGCCCCCTTTCTCACTCAACCCCTGTTATTGCCCCCACCCAACCACCTCCAACCCCCAAACCCTCATCTCACGTCTCCCAAACCCTTTCGTACGCCTTCATACTCCGGCCTCCCAGACCTCACTTCCAATCCCCCCACGCACTCATTTCCACCCTACCACCTCCCTCATCTTCAACACAGTCCTCCCAGCCCTAGCCTTAGCCGGTCAACTCAACATCATTAAAAAAGTTGTTACCCGCATGTAATCAAGCGAACCTGTAAAGACTCTTCGCGCGTTTTAAAACTTCGCACCGTACTGCGAGCGGGCAGTAGAGAGTCTGTTTCGCGCGCGCCCCGCTAGGTGACGCGCCCCCTCCCTGACCGTTACGCGGCAGACTAGGTGAGCCTCAGCGCATATAAGGGACCAGACCGGCGCTCGCGGGCTATCGCCGTTTCTGCAGTTGGTCATTTGGTTGTACCCCAAAGACTAATAACAAATAAAGGTGCTTGTGGTTTATTAAATAAATCATCGTTTATTTAATTACCAATCCTTACGAGGCTTGCCTTCTTTTTGGCTGATCACTCCATATCATTCCTCGTCCCCTATCCTTCCACCTTCACCTCGCCGGATCGGACCACATCGAGCGGAGTTGGAGCTCTGCCACCTCATCGACTGCGGGAAGCGATCATCCGGCTCCAGGAGCCTCGAGCATCTCAGGTTGACGCCTTCGCGTAACTCAAGGGTCCTCAGCAGCGGTGCCTCTCCGCCTGCCGCCATCGATCCTGAGAAAGGCAGCAACTGCAGCGGCAGCGGCAGCAGAGTCAGCGAAGCCGACACCAGCAGTTTCAGTGCCAGCATCAACAGCAGCGGTTCCCCGAGGGAACTGATTCCGTAATAACTCCACAAAGAAGGCCCTCCGAGGCCGACCTTACTGGGTGATGAGCCGACACTAAGTTGGACGAGCTTTCTTTCGTCCAGACTCGCACCAGAGTCGACCTAGAGGGGTTAGTGCTGTGTCCTCCCTCTACGCAACGCAGAAGCCTCACCAGGGGATTACAGTCCCAGCGACTGGCACCGAGGGATCGTGGCCTCAGCGGGCACGCGCTGCCCATCGCTCACAGCATCATCCGGCTTTCCAGCGCTCGTTCGACACCGCGCCGAGGCAGCAGCTCAACCCTCGACACCGCTCGCAGTTACAAGCGGTCCGACTTCTTTTGCCTGTTACCCTGCTTGGAGCAGGAGGACGTCGAACACTCGCTTATCGCTCCGTAGCGAAACCCCGAGCGCTCATCCTTGCGGCAAAGTCTCCCTAGCTTGCTCCGAACTTTAACTCCACCCCCACTCTTCTAACAATGCTAATGGTCAAGCCGCGTGCGTTGTGTGTGTTGATGTTTTGGGTCTGGTTTATGATGTTTTGGTGGTTGGCTATTTTCTGTTTGTCTATTACGTTCTGTGCGAATTTAAGGTAGGGGCAGCCGCGGTAATTTGTCGCATTGCCTATTTGGTTGCAGTTGATACAACTGGGTAGCGACTCGTGCGCTTTATCGTATGTGCGTTTACACTCGCCGGGCTTATGAAACTCGAGACATTTGACGCAGCGAAATCCGAGGTGCAGTTCGCGCTTGAATGGCCTATGCGCTGACAGTTATAGCACTGAAAAATTCTGCGTTTACGGAACGGCTCCCATTTGACGATTTGTGATAATAGTTTGCGCTCCCTGGTAATATTAGC
>UELX01003837.1:0-20995 GCA_900480035.1 Eupelmus urozonus
TATTTTTAAGTACACTGAGAGAAATGTATTCTACGCGCAAAAAGACGAATCCACTTGACCGGGAGATTTTGTTGCAAGAGAACATCTATCTGTTACAAGTGGAAATATTCTAAATATGACTTTTTAGGTTCTTGATTCTAGAGGAAAATATTTGCAAGAGGATTTTCCACTTCCTGCTAAAAGATTGCTATTAAGTCGAAAATCAAAAGGGAATCTGTCTGAAGCAAATGGATTCCATTTGCATCCAAAATAAATTTTTCTTAGTGTATTCTTAGTGAATTTTTTAGTCGAAACAAATCCTTAATAAACATTTAGTAAGTAACATAAAATTAGATGAAATAAACTTAAATTCACCGTTTTTAGAATGTGAATAATTTAGGCTAAAAAATATTTATATTTTTAGTAAAAGTTTAGACTCCCATCTCATACCTTCTCTTAGTTAGAAGAAATTTTTTAGATACTAGAAGATTATCTTTTATATTAACGATGATTGATGCATTTTCTAAAAAAATAATTTTCGGTTTGAATGTAGATGAGGAATCAAACTTAACCTAGAAGATATTATTTCACGCAAAAATCCGTTTGATGCTATAGTAACAAAAATTTGCTGTAAAGCCTAACAAAATTCCTGCAAAATATAAAGGACCGTTTTGTAAGTATGCATATATTGTATACTAACTGAGATGGTAATATTGATAAGAAAATTCATTTGTTGAAATAATAATTGAAATTGCAGCTACACTTCGTAATGTTAAAAAAATTTCGATTGCAGTTCTAGATATCTAAGTATTAGATCAAAGTTGATTATCGGAATATCTGAAATTTCAAATAGATACCTATTTAAATAAAAAGCTAACTATAATTTTAAGTATAGTTATGATTATTTCACTAAAGTTAAGAACGAATTTCGAATAAGCAATAGGTTTGTTTTTTTTTACCAAATAAAATATAATAATTAACAGATTCGGCAGAACGCACAACTGTTTTGTTACTATTAATTAAATTAAGGTGGCTGCGCCATCATAGGAAAAATAACAAGAAGTAAATGAAAAAAATATGACTAAAAGTATGAGTTTTGAGTATTCTATTGCAAGAATTTTTTATGGGGGTCATCGATCAATGAGAAAAAAAAAAATTTGTTGAAAATATAAAATTTAACATAGGCTCTTATGGGAAAATTAACATTTTTACCTTTAATTAAATAAATATGTTATAGATTCGACTAAAAATGTGAGAAATAATAGTTTTCTATTTATAGATTACAATAAAACAAAACAAAAAATCGCTAGTTATCGATGAAATTTACAAGATGACTTAATTTATAACATGAAATTACAAGTTTCGCCTTAAAAATTCATTACTGGAAAATCTCAAAGTTTCACTAAAACTCTTTGTTAATTAAAGACATTATATAATAAACATGAAACATTTGTAACGTAGCTAAATAATTTTTTATTAACGACCCCTTGAAGGTACGCGGTAGCGTAGCGCATAGCTACCTTAAGGATATAATTAAGGGTTCGAGAATGAAAAAATGAAAAATCGTTAACGAAATCGTAATCGTAAACGAAAAATAAAATAATAGGCGATTTTCGGGACTACCAAACACGAATTGGCTAATATTAATTATTTCATTAATAATACCATTTTACCATAAACTGCAGATGCAGAATTAAAAAAGTCAATACACACATCCAAAAATTGATTCCAGTATACCATAAGTACACCTTCACAATAAAGCCAAAAATGTGTAAGGTGATTTTTATAAAAATCCCCATACAGAAATTTTATAGTACATTACGATACTAGTGGCATAAGTAGCATTTTACGACACGATGTGTATCTTGAAGTATATCACGATGTACTTTGAAGTATTACTTATTACACAAGTATCGTATAATAGCACTGATTAGCATAAATCCACTGACACGACTAGCTGTGTCAAATGCAGTCTATTTGTGCACCGTGTAAGTAGCGCCCGAGCGTAGTGAGGGTGATAAGCACAGTGCAATAATGGACTATTTATGCCACGGATAGACGTGACATAAGCGTGAATTTATGCTATGCAGTGCTATAAATGAATTATTAATGCAACAAATTAGCAAATTGTTAGCAAATAATTAGCAAAAAATTATCATACTAGATATATTTCGGCTTATTTAATTCTTTAAATTATATAAAATAAGTTAAAACAATATTTTCTTACTGGCTGCAACCATTGAACTAATATTTCTACAGTCCTTGCATCCGGTGGTGGTGGCGGCGGTGTTGGAGCATTTTTAATAATTGAAACCAAATCTTTTGTAATGTCCTTAATAGGGTCCTTCCAGTTTGAGTTGTTTTCAGCTCCTTGAATATGGAAATATTGAATGTATTACTTTGGTAAAAACATTTTGAGTTTATGATATAAATAAAATTGATTACATTTTAATTAGAGTGGAGTATATAAATGGATTAATTGATTATACTCAAGTTATAATATTATAAATATAAATTATTATTATTTTTACACAAATTATAGTGTTATCAATATAATTGTTTCATGTTCAGTGCCTCATACTAGATAAATAAAATGGTTGTTCTAGTTCAGAAAAAATGTATTCATGCTTATTAATGGAATATGACTCAATAGATTTAAAATTAAGATTCAGTGTGTTCAAATAGAAAAGAAAAAGACTGGATCGATTTAGGAAAATTTGCATAGATATAACTATTAGAATTACAATCTAGGTTCAGCACATCAAAATATATAAAACATACATTTAATCTAGCTTGGAAATTTTTTTTTCAAATTTAATCACATCTAGGTATAATTCTTTCATTTTTGGATATCTTTTATATTGCTTATAAAATTATAATTATAATAAGGTAAAATAGCTGAAAGAAAATATGAATACCAGATAATATGCCATCCATTTGAAGAAGCGCAGCCTCTAGCATTTTACTAGCTTCTGATGTGGATTTTTCCAAATAGTTTGTTGCTTCATTTGTATTTGATCTTTCGTTGTTTACTTCTCCTTTTCCCATGATTCAAGTTTTAAACTGAAATAAAATAAGATAAATTAGTTTTAAAGAGAAAGCCAAAATATCATTTTTATTTAACTAAAACTCATGGTGATTTCAGAGGTTAAGTTTCGTATTAAATACGCTGTTAACTTAAAAATTTCAAAGAATTTTGTAAATTAAGAACATAATTTATAAACTGTAAAATGAAACTAAACCTAAATTCTGAAATCACCTGAAAATAAAACTTTTTAAATTTATGTTCAAAATAATAGAGCTTAATTAGATTTATCTTAGAGTTGAATAATTATATTTAAATATTTAAGATGTTTGTTAATCTTGTAAGAGCAATATCTTAAAAATTCATGAATTATAGTCTTATATCTCAAAAGTTTAGGGCCTATCACTTTAATCATATTTTTCTGAAATGCTGTAATACTAAAGAATCTAATAGTTGATGATAGATTCAGAATTTTTTAAAATCAATTGTATTCTGTTTTATAAAACCAAAAAGTTTATATATACTATATGTAAATCTTGTAATATCCTACTAAATTCCTTGATTCTATAAAATGCCAAACATTTTCTTCTTGATTCAACCCTACTGCAAGTATTTAAATATACTCTTTTGAGTACTTTGCCATAACACTTGAATATTAATGAATTATACGACAGGTTGTTGTGATTTTTAAAGCATTATAAATGATAAATGAGTAATATCAATATTTCTTTTTTTATTATACTTCTTAATATTGACACAAACTGAATAATTCAAATATATACATAAATACAAGAAAATTTAGATTTAAATAAACTTAATAAAACCACAATATTTACATTTGTAGGTTAGAAATTGATTTATGTTTTATACTACATTTAAACAAAATTTAAATTGAATAAAGTACTAAAAACCTTATTTAAGTTTCAAAGATTATTACTCACCTAATGTTTGTTCATGATTTCAGGCAAATTAAACTCTCTTGGAACAATATTTACACCGATCTGTTCAGTCTTAAGTACTTGATTACCTATATCTAAAATATTTGATTTTAAAAACAATAATTTTGAAAATAAAAAATCATAATCTTACATTTTTTAACAAATTGAACTGATATAAAATATTGAATATAAAATTATATATGATATTGCGATCCTGAATCTCAACTGCATCTCAATCACATCTCATCAAATAAAAACTTCACAAACATTTTTAATCATTTCTATTTATTTTACTCAAGATATAAAGATATATACAGCGGGCGTGTTCCACAAGGGCCATTACAGGCAATAAGAAACAATGTTGTGACTAGCAATCTAGCCAATGGGAGACAAGCTTTAAGAAGGTGTGTTCTTAAGGTGTTTCCAAAGTGTAGAATGTAAAACGGAATGTATACCATCGTATTTTTTTCTTAAGTTAGTATATCTATATTTTGAAGGAACAGTGAGCAAAATCGAGGAACAGCAAGGAACACTAAGCTCGCAGATGATCATTGTAAATTTGTGTGCCTACACGTCTTCTTACCTACGAGAGATCTACGTACGAAGCTCTGGCCACATAATAGAAATTCCACAATAAACGATACAGTATTTTATGGCACCGTATTTCGCAAAATTCACGCCATTCCTATTCCAATTTCCCCCTCCTTATTAATACTAGATTTTTCATTTTAAATCTACAAAGTAATCGACCGATTATGAAATGTTTGTTTATGTTTATTATATAAATGTTATAAAAAATAATTTATTAGATGAAAAACCTAGTAATCCAATCCGGAGTACCAATAAGAAGTGTGAAATTGGAATAGGTATAGCGTGGGTATGCGACATATCGTACATGCCATAGCGTACCGTTTGTAAAATCTTTCAAGCGCATACGATTGCGTATTATTAAAAATTGTTGCAGATTCACTCAATTTCTATTTCAATTTATCCCTAATCGTTATTAATATTAATAATTAATTGGGTACTTATCATTATTTAAAGACTTGAGCACCCTAGCCATTACCATTAAATAGGTAACGAATTCACCAGATTTATTGTAAAAATAATTTACGCGCCAAAACATTCTTTCACTATATCTGGCGTGAAGTTTTTGCATTATATTAATATACTTGGACAATTTATATTACTATGTGGACAATTGCGCTTTTCCGTGGATAATGCACCGTTCCAATATGATTCCGATACGTTCCTCAGTAAAAGTCAGTAATAAATTAGATTTTAAAATAATTCTTTTTATAAATCAACAACACTAATTTTCACAGTGTATTTTGAGTAATCAACTAAGATTAACTTTTACTGAGGAATAGTAAAACTTTGAATAATAATAAGAATACATGTTATTCGGATCGGGACCATACCCTAGTAGAAAATTAACCATATTGTGGCCAGAAATGACATTTGTTAACCAGAAATTCTGGCCAGAATATGGTTAATTTTCTACTAGGATATAGAAACAGCACATTATCCACAGAACAGCGCAATTTTCCACATCACCTACAAAATTACGTCACATTTACATGGGATAAATCTAGACTCAGTCTAATTAGAATAGGAATGGCATAAACCATATCATGTCATACCGTTTATTGTAAAATCTTTCTTTAAACGTAAAGAATAAAAGAAAAAATTGAAACGGTATTATAGATACTCCCTAAGACCGTACTCGCAACGAGATTCAGTAATCTGTGAAATTACATGTTTTCATTCAACCATAGATCACGAACTCGAAAGATTTCAGACAACAATTAAATTCTTGGCACCCAATGTAGACTCGTCTTAAGACTGGATATCCCCACAGAGATTCCGCAATCCGCAGGGAAAAGCTTATCACAAATGTGGATACAGCTTACAAAAGAAAGAAGAGAGAACGAAAGATCCAAATACATACGTACACAAAGAAGAAAACATTTTATTATTAATTTATTATGATTTTTTAGCCTTTGGTTTCTCTACTATTTTTTTTTACGAGGTACAGACAATTAAAAAATTAATGATTCGATATACAAGTCAGAAGATTTATGAACTTGTGATCTACTAGTGATGAATGCAGTACCAAAAGGCTTATTCGGGGTTACCAATAATGCAAAGTAGTAATAAATAAGCGCTTAAAAAGTTATTTGCTTTCTTTCTCTATTTTATTGTTTTCTTTTTTCTTTAGGAAGAAATCGGTAAAAATCCTGGCAAAAGGAAAAGAGGTAATCGACCAGTGCATCCCGGGACATAAGATAAAAAAACGTAAGTAAACAGATAAAATAATTGATAATCGGAAAATTGTAAAAAGTTAGCGACTTATTTAAAATCTGGCCGACTCGTAATATTGAATTACTCTTGTTAAAGTATCTGCTTTAAAAAAAATAATGCAATCTACGTCATAAGTAACTGATTCCCTGAAAACTAGGACAAAGTGCAGTGCACTCTGGCATTGCGCTCTCTTACCCACCAGGTGTTTCTATGCCGTAATCTTCCCAGGATTGGGTAATACACCCGTACGGCCGTACCGTTGCTCCCTGTCTTTGTGACTTTGTATGTGTGCGTCTCTCTCTCTCTCTCTTTTTTCCCTCCCTCCATTTCCCTCTCTCTCTCTCTCTCTCCCTCTATCTATCTATCTACCTCTATCTCTCTCTTTCTCTCTCTCTCTCTCTCTCTTATTCTCTCTTTTCATCGTTCTTTTGCGTGCATGCGCGCTGAAAAGCTTTACAAAACATTTTATAAGTTACTGTACTGAATTTTTCTTTCCTTTTCTCCATTATTAAAAAACCGTCATAAAAAATCGTTTTTTTTGTTCGAAACGTTATATTAATAGATAATAATAAGATTCTGACAGGTAAAGAACAAGAGTGTGTGCAAGTACAAATATATTGAACAAGTGGTTACTTAGCTAAATAGAACTGCGTTTAACGCTATATATATATATACATAATGTGTGTATGTGTGTGTGCGCGCGCGCGCGTAAGTATGGCATGTGTATTTGATTTATTTACTTATTTATTAGTCTATAATTAGTAAATTTATTGTTCATTCATTAGCTATTTTACTGACAAACATTAAGTTTTTTTAGGTGACTTGTGTGTTTTAAAAGGTGCTAAAAAATAGAGACACTTATAGGCAAAGGCATGACATTGTGTAGGTACCTACCGACAACCATCCATATCCATATACAGTACACAGTAAATGGTACACTATGTGGTATTTTCATATTACATCTAGAAATAATTCAGTATGGTATTTTATACAATCTGGGACATTAATTTAACGATAGATTTTGTCAGATTACACAGACGATGTGGTCGTTTACTTAAAACGCAAGTTTAAATTGGAAACTTTTAAGTATACAAGGCACACAGTGAATATTTGGTTAAAAAAGGAATAACTTTTTCACATTAATGTTTCTTGCTATATATATCTGTTGCAATTTTTTTTCCTTGTAAAATAAAAATTTTTAATAAAAAAATAATAAGTACATCATAATTTAATATGGAAAACTACAATTTACAGATATTTTCCTTAAAGTTAATTACTTTTTCATGAGAATTGCTAATGCAACAATATATTATTTTTTCGGTAATTTAAGTGTTATGACAAGAAAGAGAAAATAAAACAGCTGCTTTGCAAGCTTGACTTAGGATAGATGACTTAACCCTCGAAAAATCAGTTTACACTTTTTGAATTTTTTTACCGAAACAAGCCAATAGTAGTAATACCCATAGTACAATTTACTTTTTAATGATGGGAGTAATAAATTGAGTACTATTATTGACTGTATACATGGTTGTATATTACAAAGAATAAAATTTACGTAAATAGGAATGTCATGCTTTTAAACCTCTATTTATAATAATAATAATTTTTGTATATTAAATATACTTTTAAATAATGTAAAATTAATTAAAATTAAAATTATTAAATTTTAATGTATTTGTTTTTAATAAATAATAATAATACATTGTTATTTTAATACAGATTAAATGCGGGATCTGGGTTAATCCTACTATTTAATACCATGTCAGATGGAGTAGATGGTGGTGGTGGAGAAAATGAAGCTGACTCTCATTCTTCCATGCAAGTTGAAGCTGAAGACTCGACTAATCAAAGGGAAGATGAATCTTTGGATCCTGATAATGAAGCTGCCTTAAATACAAACTATGATAGTAGTGATGGAGCTGTACCAGCATTTAGGTATACTAGTTTGTATTGAAATTTAATATAGTATTAAATTTTATAATTAACTTAATAAATATATAAAGTGATGTTTAAAATAATATCAAAATAAAATAAAATATATAATTAAATTATTTGACTTTTAAGTCAGCAGAGTAAATACAAAAATTAGTTAAAGCCTTGATGTCTTGAATAAAGAAAATATAAAATGTAATGTATTAAAAAAAAGTATCTTTGAATTAAAGTAAAAATGTAACTAGTTGCTATAGAATACATAGAAAAGAGGTATTTTATACTCAACATTTTCTTATAAAATTTACAGATGTGATCGTTGTGACAATTATGAAACTATAAACAAAACTGCCTTATGTACTCATCAAGATCAATGTTTAGCAAGTGGAGAAACAGCCGAAAGTGCAGAAAGTGTAGATGGCCCAGAAATTGAGGGTGATGGAGAAGATGGACATTCAGGACATAGATCCCACAGAAAAATGTTTGAGTGCGATGTTTGCAATATGAAATTTTCTAATGGAGCAAATATGAGAAGACACAAAGTACGTTCAATAATTAATTTATAATCATAAACATGAATCTTGTGTATTGAGTATTAACTTTTTCAGACAAAATCAGAAATATATATATATATAATATCTAACTAAAATTTTTTTAAATTTTTAGATGAGGCACACAGGGGTCAAACCGTATGAATGTCGAGTATGCCAAAAACGATTTTTTAGAAAAGATCACCTTGCTGAACACTTTACAACCCATTCGAAAACATTGCCATATCATTGTCCAATTTGCAATAGAGGTTTTCAGCGTCAAATAGCTATGCGAGCACATTTTCAAAATGAACATGTTGGACAACATGATATGGTTAAGTCTTGTCCTTTATGTCACTACAGAGCTTCCACTATGAAATGTCTTAGGCTACATTTTTTCAATAGGTTTGCACCTTATATTATATTAATTATTTTTATTAAAATTAACTTGGCAAAATATGCAGAAAATATCGAAATTTTATTTATTTTTATAGACATGGCATAGATTTGGATAATCCTGGTCCTAACAGCTCAACTTCTCTAATGAATAATTGTTCAAGTGGGGAAGCTATACCTTCTGCTCCTCTCTCTGATAGTGGTGATAGTACTGGTAATCGATCAGCTGATAATGCAACACCTCCTATGCACTTTCTTACACCACACGTTGAAATATCTATTCCATATCCGGAACAAAATACGATAGCGCGAAATCCAAGTCCAGCTCCTTTAAATGGCGATAGTCCAAATAGCCCACAAAGCGCTGATAGTAATAGTAATGCTCCAACTAGTAGTCATCATCAATTGTCTACAAATACGAAAAATTCTCATAGGTAATTTTATTCACTTATTTATCAAAAATTATTTATTTATTATATAAATTTGTATTTGATCATCTACTAGCATTGGAGAAATTGAGCAAGTCATCACTCCTTCAATATCCTTAATACCAATAAAACAGGAACCAAGCAGTAATGGACTAATGGACGAAAATAGTGCGTCGTCTAGTAACCTGCCATTACCATCATTAATTAAGGTATCTCCTTTAAAGTCATTACTTCGTGATGATTTGCGTCGCAAACTTTCTAGCAACAACAATAACAGCAACAGTAATAAGAACAACAACAGCAGCAGTAACAATAACCTTAACAACAGTTCTAATTCGCGTGGAGAGCCGCCAACTTCAACAAGACCGGATCCGCGAAGTCCCCCTGGCCTTCAATGTAGCCATTGTAGAATTACTTTTCCAGATCAAACCCTTTATTTCTTACACAAAGGTTGTCACAGTGAAAGCAATCCTTGGAAATGCAACATTTGTGGCGAGCAATGTTGTAACTTATATCAGTTTAACTCGCATTTACTAAGTAAGAGTCATCAATAGGCACATTGTTTTACTTGGTCAATGCACTTGTTCTTTATTTTACAAATTTTTAAAATAACTTTATCTTCAGAATTATTTTTTGAATTTACTAGTCGAATACTTAGTAGCTTAAACGATTGGATCTAATCTAATACGATTTATTTATTTAACGAAAAACAAGTGCAATTCTAAGTAAACAAAAAGTTTTAGTATTATATTTTTCAATTTGAAAAATCTAGACTTGAATACTTGTAAATATTTTATATAGTTTCATTAATCAATGATTGAAAATTTATTTAATAACAAATCAGTAAAACGATAAAAAGGCAACGTTTTCTAAACAAAAACGTTATAAAATATAACCGTGAAAAAATAAGGTACTCACTATTTCCAATTTTAAAGTCTAAAAGTGAGTTCTATAGCTTTAATTAAATTAAAAAAAAAATTTTAAAATATAACTCTATAAATATTTTTTATTTAGTCCAACGTATAATTTTAAGTAATTTGTGGATCATCTAAATTTAACTGACCTAATTTATGTCATCTAATTTTTAGTAGATTAAAGATGCAGACTACAGTATTAGTAGTAAAGATTTTTATATTAAACTACTAAAGATTTAAAATGACTTTAATAGGATCAATTTTAGTAAATTACCAGCAGAAGAAATTTTTATTTAGATTTTTCATTATGCTTACTTACTAAAACAAATTACTAATAAAAACTTTTCGAACCTAGCCGAATTTTAAAAGCTCCTTCACGGGGACTGAATATTATGTATAAATTTTATGTTTGAATATTATATATAAAGTGGTTTTTAAAACTGCATTCAAATGTAATTCAGACTACATAGAAACTTTTTCGTTTAAGGAAAAGTTAAACTAACTTTTATTTTTTACGAAAACGATTTAAGAAAAAATACTAGAATTCCTTGATTGTTTTAAATTTTAATACAAATAAAATTTGTATGCATTTCTATTCTTAAAGAAAATGTGTTAGAGGTGTTATCATTCCACCTATAAAATATTAATGATCGAGCTTTGACGCCAAATAATTTGGCTTTTGATGGGCTGCCTTAAATTTGATCGCGTTGATTTCTTTTATCGATGAAAATTAAGTTTTGTTTATAATAACAATAAAAATTTATACAGTCGTGCGTGATGTGCTAGTCCACTTTATAAAATATGCATGGCCGAGATTTGTTTTTGTTGCTAAAATAACTCGGTCTCTGATAGGCTCTATTAAATTTAAATAAATGGATATTGTTTATTGCTAAATTTGAGGTTTGTTTACCATATAAAAATATGTGCAGGCACGAGTAGCACGCGGGATGTGCTACTGCCAATATAATAAACATGTAAAAAAGATCTTGTATGTGCGTATATGAATCATATATTTGCGATTATATTTTATATATATAAATAATTTTTTAATATATTATTGTACATATGTAGTTGTTCTTATAACAATTCTGGTGGCATTTTCATTTAAAAACGGTATATATTTTATCACTGCGTATTAAATCACTTATGAAAAAAAAACCTAGATTATTTTCTCTATAAAATATTAGAATTAAGTAAATAAAAATTTTTAAATATTATTTACACATAAAAATTAAAATAATTATTACAAAAAAAATTAAAACTAGAAATTATATCTTTTTTTACTTTTGAATTACTCGAGTAATAATGAAATCTAAAATATATCTAAATTTTATTAAATTTGCTATACGTTTACTTCAGAAAGCGCGAGGTAAGTTGTCTTGGTAGATAAATCAACACATAAATAACTTATTAAAAAACTTACCTAATAAGCCAAAGAATGCGCGATTATTTTAGAAAATATTTCCTTTTATTTATTATTAATATCAAAATAAGTACTTATTTGTTTTTAATTGAGAAGATTCTTTCGTAAAATCAATATTTTTGCATGAAACTGAAGTGTTTTGTTCATACTTCTCCTAAAATTTTTCAAGAAAATGATACATACTTGATATCTTACATTTGGATTAGCAACTAAGAAGATACTATCCTTTTTGACTTTTCTTTGATTAATACAACTGTTATAAAATCAAATATAAATTTGGCCGCATTTTTGGAGCAGAAAAGAATGTATATAAATTGTTTAATAATATTTCCAAATCGTAAATTTTTTTTAATAAGTAATAGATAAAAACAAATTTTATTTAAAAAATTCTATTTAAGCCCATACAATATGGTATTAACAATATGGTACTTGCATAGGATCCATATGAAATATACGTAGGAACCATATATATTCCAATAAACTGTCGCAGTACAATCTCTTGGATCTCACGTGTGTCCCACATGGATCCCAAAAACTTATTTAGTTGGGATGCGGTATGTCTCTTTACTTTACATGAAATACTTAATCATAAAATGTTACAAAATAGAGACTCGCAAAAAACTTTGAACAAAATCTTATTTTCGTATATTATTTATCCAGAGTTTTATATGATTCTATATATTACAGCATAATTACCTTAATATTAGCTAAAACAGGACCTCAAACTATGTATTTTGTTCCGTAAAACGTGATTGTCTGTCTAGACACTGTAAAATTTCTAAACGTTAAAAAGTTAGTGAAGATTAGATAAAACCAAAACTAGTTGGCTGCAGGAGTATATTAGCAAACTACTTAATATCTTATTGGTTTAAAATGTATGATTATTCTTATACATGTAGATAAGCTTACAATCTACATCTCCTACAATCTTAATATTTGTAAATAGCAGTGTAGAGCTTAGGTCAAAAAATATTTTTTTCATTCCTCCGGGCGCAAAACTCTGTATTTTATGCTTGCCAAGCGGGCGCAAAATAGCACATTCCCGCCCTAGGGCCGCTTGATAAGCATAAAACCGAGTTTTGCTCCCGGAGGACCGGCGAAAAAGAGGGAGCTCGCGGCTCGAGCGCTAATTTAGCGGCCTCGCTTCGCTTGGACGCACACTCGTGCTCGGGCTGGAATCCTCTATTTTATGCTCTTGGTGTACAATGTACTAATTCCACCCGCTCGGAAAAAATACGTGTACTAAATTGGCTTTACACACATCGTGCGAAAAAATTGTGTTTGATGCTCAAGAGAGAAAGTAATTTCAACCTCGAAAATAACTATTTCCATCTTACCCCTGTAGCCAACTAAACTCGGTATCCCCTAACAATGTATAAACGTTGAAGATTATATTAAGTCACGTAAAGTAAAGCCTATAATGAGAAATTTTATTTGATTAAAAAGCTTTTTTCTGAGAAAAGTTAACACGACTTTTTACGAAAAATATGAACATTTTGTGTTCGCGATTTATTAATAAATGTATTCGATATTAAAACTATGAAGTAATTCTTTTATAATTACAGTAGCTTTATATTTAAGATCTTTACAAACATGCAAGCCAGTTTCAAATCGATTAAGAAACTTCTTTAAAAAAAATAAATGAAATAAATATATATATTATACAGCAATTTTAACGTACAAAGTGCTATCAAAAGTAGATTATTTATGTTTATTTATGATAAATATAATAATACATTATTCATACAGAGAGTAAAGTGGTAGATCATTTTCGATAGATCATTTTCGATAAATCGATTACGTATCTCAGAGAGTTAATATAGAAATCTTATTTCTAGTGTTATTTGTTATTTGTATAAGATTTATTATTGTAATACTAATTAATAGAGTTACTTGTTGATATCGTTATACGAAAGAAGGTTACTACTGATTTTTGACGCCATTTCCGTGAATAATTGTCGACAACCTTCATGCATTCGTATATGTCTGACCAGAAATGACGGTGCTACATTCGACTTATTAGCACCTAAAAATACTACGGACATAACACTTTTTACTATTATAATTTGTTATAAATATAGTATGTTTTACTATATTATAATATACTAAAATATCTTTAAACATTAACAAAATATATATTATATTTTAATAAATTTTAAAAAAGTTTTATTAAAAATTATATAATTTTTACTATATTACAAAATAATCTTCGCTAGATTAAAAAAAAATATATTAAAATATTTTATAAATAAAAATTAATAATTTTATATTAATAATCGATATAACTACATTCAAATTCGTCATAAATTGAATATGTATTTTGTTTTGTAAATTATAATAATATTTTAAGGACGATCTTTGGCTATGGGACGCTAAGGGTCGAAAATAAAGGGTGCCTTGAAAGGTCCTACATATTATTATTAATATTTTTTCATATAAAGTCATTAAAAGGGTAAATCATATACCTGTTGATTATTTCGATAACTGTTACAAAACACTAATAAGTAAAAATATGTTTTAAATTGAAAATTTTAAAATTACACGTATTTCTCTGTTTTTTAAGACAATCCTAATTTTTCTGAACAGATTTAATTTCCTTATAGTTTACACAAAAGATATCTATTTTTTTTTACTAAAAACTATGTCAAAACTATGAAAAATATGAAAATGTATAAAATAAAAACATTAGACTCTGTACTAATACATTTGAAAAATCCGATTTTTAAAATCTCTGTCTTAATATTTTGCAGAGATTATCGTATAGATTTTATAAACAAAATACATCAGTTTTATGCAAAAATATTAACTTTTGCTTTTGCGAAAACGCATCTTTAAATCAATGACTTATTCTATAACATTTTTCTGATTGATTTACATTAATTTATTTTTTTTTATACAAATTCCCGAATTTGTTTAAAACTTTACATAAACTTTTGCACCGATTATAAACTCAACCTAGTTTTATTAGTATTCTTTGATAGTATTCTTTAGTTTCAAATTTGTGTACTAAAAATAAACACAATTTTATGAATTTTTCATATTTTTCATAAGTATGCGTGTTAAATTTTCTCAGTAATCAGCTTTTTCATCCTATTTTGGATTTTATTGTATTGTGAATGAAGTTATCTATAAACTTTCAGAGAATTTTAATCATTATGTGTTATGGATGGAACTTCCTCAATGTAATATGAAAATCAGTTTAAAATGTCAGACTTTCAATATTTTCAAAATTTGAATAAATTTTTATATATTTATTAAAAACAATCTTATGGTTATCATGATTACGAAAAGGCAGATTTGCTATCAATTTTTAATTTAAAAATAACTCATCGTTAAGTTAGTTGTAATTATAAAAGCATAATGAAAACGACAAGTGTAAAAAAGAAAATTGTAGTTATTGATAACTGCAAGCTTTAATCTATTAAACATTTTAGTAGATCAAATTTTCGTATAAATGTATCAGAGTAACATCCTTAAATACTGCGTATATATTCATTTTATTCTCAAAGAAAATATTTACAAGTAAGCAGGTACTAGTAAACACCAAAAAATATAATTCTATTTTATGAGAAATAGATTTATTCAATTGAAGTAAAATATGAAAGATATTGTGCCTTTATAAAAACTCGTCCATCAAGGAGTTACATTATGAAAACGACATCCGTCCATATGGCTTAACTTAAATTACGTTAAGTCTAAATCATTACGTTGTAAAAAAATGAAAAATGATAAATTGAATAATTATCAAGTGATAAGTTGTTAGTAGGTAGAAATTATTTAGCTATTAGTTTAGATATCAAACTTTGTTTAAGAAAAATGCCTTTTTGCAAATTGAATATGAATGCACCAACTGATGAATCGTTTATTTTTTAAACTCCTTATTATTTTTCAAAAGTAATTTAAATAGATACCAGTTTAGCCTCGACATTAATATGTTTATGCAGAATAATAAACAAATTCGATTGAAATTTCTTATTATTGTGATTATTTTTAACTTAATTACTTTATATGCAATCTTTTTTATAATCTCAATGAATGTAAGGCACTGTAAGACTTAACAGTGTAAGACACATAAGTATTGCAGAGATGTATTTTTTAATGTAAATTTAAATGTTGTAACTTTGATGAAAAACTGCGATGAATCTGAAAAATATGTTTTGTTCAACTACTCCTATTAGCATTTTTAAGTTCAGATTTTCATCGACTGAATTTGATAATTATTATTACAAAACAATAGAAATTTTTTGATTTTTGTAAAATAATAAAATACCCTACTTATCTTTTTCATATAGGAAAAACTTATCGAGTTTAAAAAGTTAAAATTATCTGATGTAAGTAAAAAATTTTTAACAATAACAACGAATTAATCTTCGGAAGAAATTATTTTATTTAATAGCGATTTAATGGCTAGTTAACGGTTTATCAGAAGTGGAAAATAGCAACAAAATTTATTTTATAGCTTCAAATCGGGTCCTTTCTATCAGGAATTTTTTATTATATGCCTTCCTTCGAAGTGTCTAATGAGATTTCATATCATATTTTTTTTCTTTTCTCACTCAGGATGTTTTGCGAGAGTAGAAGAAATTATTTTAAAAATGTTATGAACAATTCAGAGTAAAAATTTTATTGCATTCACTTGTCCTTGTACTCATTTTTGTTTGTTTGCTGTTTATATGTGACAACAATCATTTTTATCATTTTTCAATATATTATTTTCTTATATTAATTTTCAGTGGTCAACATTTTTTAAAAATTCACGTTTGATAATATAATTAAAAGCACTATGGTCCTTTCGAAAGATTTTTGAATTATTTGTTTTTTGCAAAAAGAATTTTCGGGTTACAATAGAACGTTATACCTTACAATAGAATATTTTTTTAGACCAAGAAAGGGTTCAACTTAATATATTTTGTAAAAAAATATGGCATTCAAGTACTAAGCGCGCTAATTCTGCTTAACTCGATTAATCGGTCCTTGTCATCAAGGATTCCTCCAACGGTGTCTTTATAATCTTCAGTTAAAGGAATTTTTAAAATAAGCGATTCAAGTTCATTGTCCAATAGTTTTAATATAACATCAAAGAAAATCAAAGTAAATAAAATTTGAGATTTGAAGAACAAAAATTTAAAAATATTTAGTGTATTTATTCGTAACAAATATAAAAAGTCAAAATAATGTTTGTGTCTAAATATACTTTAAGATTTTGACTTGTTATATAATAATTTTAAATATATTTGTATAGAAAAACATACAATTTTTGTGTATATACCGGACCAAGAAAAATTATTGAGCTCATACTATGTATATTTTCCAAATGCTCATCACAAATAAATTATTTATTTGGAAATCTTGCAAGATTTTCATAAAAAACTAGAAAATTAGAAAAGGAAATAAAAGAATTACAAAAGGCTGTACATTTCCATTTTTAATTCAACACATTATTTTATACAAATATTTGTACAAAAATAAATAATGAAAAGAAACTATTATAATTACACTGATTGTAGTTATAATATATCGTATTATCTAAGAAATATAGAAATTAATATAGGGAATGATACATGTTTGTAATGTTTTCGTTATCGTAAGAAGATAATATTGTAAACAATATAAGTCTACTGTTTCATTTATTTTGCTGTAAATTGTTATAGTTATTAAAGAACTGTTTATTTCATAGCAAGCAAACTAGTAATATTTATATAATACATTTTAATTGTGATTCACTTGTAGGACGTAAGTAATTTATTGCTTTGCATTCCAAAAAAAAAAATATAATAGAAATATTATTCTTGATTAATAAATTATAGACAAAATTTTAGTGAAAAAGTTTTAGATATTAATCTAAAATCACTTTGAAAAATACATTTATTAACTCAAACATCTTTTAATATAGTTCATATTTGTTATTTCCCAAGCATTAGCTATAATTTAATGAGTTTTAATGGATTATCAACGCATATTATTAAGGTGGTTCTTCCATGAAAATGAAATTAATAGATATCATTAATACAGTTAATACATCCTCCTTAAAATTGCCGAAATTCAAGGACAATTGCTATTGGAATAATAAAATATAATGATTCTAAAGTTTAATATTTTAATAAAAAAAAAATAACTATCATTCGTGGTCAAATTTATAAGATTTTGTTAAGAAAAATTGATTTTCGATGAACGAAGTTGTTTTCAAATTATATACTTTTATTGAGAGCATGCAGAGGCCCTTTGTTGTGCACAGAAAAGGGGTGGAAAATCGTGAGTTGTACAGTGTCAATAAAATGTGACAATGTTTTGTAATATTATTTTATTTTTTAAAACTTTCAAAATTTTTAAGTTTTTTTTTTAATTTTAAAATTTTTGAATTAAAAAAAAAATTTCGAATTTTTCCAAAAAAAAATG
This sequence comes from Eupelmus urozonus, assembly GCA_900480035.1. Taxonomy (NCBI): domain Eukaryota; kingdom Metazoa; phylum Arthropoda; class Insecta; order Hymenoptera; family Eupelmidae; genus Eupelmus; species Eupelmus urozonus. The sequence goes on from UELX01003837.1 coordinate 18,263, forward strand.
TCTAAAATTTTCATTTTTTTAAAAAAATTTATCAAAAATAATTTAAAAAAATTTGTAAATTTTTAAAAGCGAAAGGAAAAATTTAGATCAAAACACAGAATCATTTAACTTTCCATTCATTTCTGATGCACGAAAAAGGGCCTTTTTCATGCACGAGGTGTAAAAGAATTTTATTAAAAAAAAAAAAAAAAAAACACGATTAGATATCTATTTAAAAGAATTTTGTAAGATGCTTCACATTCTTTTCTATTATTACCAATAGCACAATTTAAATAAATTTTTACTAAATTTAAAAAGTTTATATCTTATATTGAACAAAAACCTGGATTAAGCATTTATAAAATAGGGACTTTCATTGAAGAATTGCCTTTTGACTATTATACAATTAATAGCAAATTATTTTCAAAATAATAAAGTTATTGCTAAGAAAAAACGTAAAAAGAAAGAAAACCTGTGGTCTTAAGCCGAAATATTAAGTCATTTAAGAAAGTTTTTGAGATATTGATGACCATATGACAAGGTGTATAGCTTTATATTTTTTAAATTAATCTATTAAATTAATTACTGCACGATATAAAATTATTTTAAAAGATATGCAGAAGCTCAATGGATGTTATGGTAGTATAAATTGAATTTTTCAGAAATTTGGTCTTATAACTTCTTCTAGAGATAGCCTTCTAATTTTTGGCCACAGAAATGACTAATGCACTAACATGTCTATTTATAAACCTCATCGTGAATAGTTTATAAGAATTCTTGTATATAATAAGCTAATTCTAATTTATCATACTTTAGTGAAAAATTGCAAATATTTACAAATTATTAAATTCACTAAAGAATATAAATCTATAATGTGCTAATAAGTGCCTCATTGACGTCAAATATTTACTTAAATGTTATAAGAAAGCTTGTACAATTGTAAAGAAATATTTTTTATTTTGTTAGTGATATCCTATGTAAAATTATGGACAGTCACCTTAACTTTCAAAAAATGTATAGAAGTTATTAACACAATATTTAAAATTATATTAATTAAAATAAAAGGTATTTTGTTCATAATTGAAGAGAACCAGAATATAGAAAAACGCCTTATAGGTACTGTGATCTTGTATACCAAGAATTAAAATGTAATAGTTTTCAAGCTAAGATTCAGTATATAAAATTAATGAAATATGATTTTAAAGGATTAACTTCAGCTTGTTTAATCACATATTATAAAGAAATGTTAAATGTGTTTAATGATATAATATTTATATAAACAAATTTAGAAATATTCATGTAATTATGGTGTAATGGATAAACAAATACTAAATACATTTACGTATATATATAGTACAAAAACCTTAAAAAATCAGATTTGTCTTTTTTTAAATCATTATAAATTTTAATCATATTTATTCACAAGCGACCAGTAAACACTGTAGTTTATATAATTTGCTACACATACCAAGAAGCCCATACGATATCTGCTGTCAACCCGATCATTGACGAATAAGTATTACGATCTTTTCCGAAAGAAAACATTTGGCTTTCTCTACGCCTAAACACAATTTGTTCATCACACGATGAAATAACAATAACGGCAATGCTAATTATTTATTTTTTACTGTTCGCGCTTATATTGAATATGACAAAATGCTTTACGAGGCTTGCAAAGAATGGTTACTATAGACACTTGCGTCGCTGGCTGCTCACATGTCGATCTTCTGGAGTTGCTTGTCACTGAGTGTCTGAACTTGTGTACATTGATAAATATGCTACTTCCTATAAACATGCTTATTATAACTGATAACTAAAGTCCGGAAGTATACCTTCAGCAATGCAGTATGGAAGCTTTTGCATACTACTTCATGAAGTGAAACTGAGAGTCGCGGTAATCCTGAGGTGAAAATACTAGATACTTAACTGAAACTATAGCAGCGGCCAGATGCCGATACAGCGTAAAAGAGGCTTTCAGCGGATATCATTTATTTTTTATTTTAATTAGCTAATCTAGTAATTATTAAATAAACAATGCTTTCGCCTTTTGGACTACTTTTTTTTATAGAAATCGCTGTTTTTAATCTTGTTTATTTAATAATTGATATAAACTAACTTTTGCAACGATCGGATCGCCTTTAGATTCTAAGCGGCAATGCAGTAAGATGCTTTGTGCGAAATTTCATCATTTTTTAACGATGCGTTCGCCTCTGAGACTACTGTTTTTAATAGAAATCGCTGTTTTTAATCTTCGATATTTAATTATTAATAAATTAACTTTTGCAACGGACGGATCGCTTTTAGATTCTAAGCGGCAATGCAGTAGGATGCTTTGTGCGAAATTTCAAAATTTTTTAAAAACAAAAGCTGACAAACAAAATTTGAAATTTGAAATTTTTAAAGGTTTAGTGTACTAAATTCTACTCCAAAAAAGATTTGGAAATTTCTATAAGTACAGAGCTATTTTTTCCATTCTATAGATTGACGCCAACCCAAAGTCCGCAAGTTAAATAGGAAAAACAAAATTTTGTATTTGAAATTTTTGAAAGGTGAGTGTAGTGTACTACTTCTACTCCAAAAAAGATCTGGAAATTGATATACTATGCTATTAGTATATACTTAGTATACTATGCTATATTTTCCATCTCAATCGATTGGCGACAACCCTAGGTCTGTACACTGAGAAAAAAAATATGTTGATGGAAACAGAATCCACTTGATTCTAGAGAAAATATTCTTGTTTTACGTCCTAGC